>JAAAKE020154159.1:0-12479 GCA_010014785.2 Anisolabis maritima
CTTAGAATGTGGTTTTTGAGTTTTTTAAAATAATTAATTGACTATCATTTAATTAAATAAGCACGAGCTAAGACTGGCTACTTCTTTCCTTAGCCGTCCCACTCAGATTCAGGCTGCGCGACGGACCGACTTGTTTTCTTTTGGTCAGAGACATGATTTTGTTATGCCGACCCAATTTTAAAAGAAAATGCAAGGAAAGAAAAAGAATAAGATGGATTATTATAATAAATTTTTATTTCAATGCACATCGATGCCGAAAGAAAAAAATAAATCATCACAAATTATGATCGTATTGTTTAGCCGATATGACTAGATCGATTTGTTTAGCTTTTCTTGTAAGAGATTATTAAACAGTTCATTCTACAAATATATATATATATTTCATAATATATAAAACACTTGGAAATTCTCAATTTTGTTGGTCGTCTTTAATCTTTCTTTAGCATAGCAAAACCGTTCTTAACCTTCTAAAACTCTACTTATTTTCTATGGGGAATTCGGGATTATCATAAATGACTTTCCCATCCCTTTGAGAAAATTTCTGGTTGAAACTTCAAAACTCTTAACTCTAAATTATACTCTTGTTACTTATAAAAGATTATGGCAAAATTCCATTGGGAAGAACAAAAAAAATGCATAGAGAGAATGATAGTCGGGACTTTTGGAAGTTGTATAATTATATACACTCAAATCTTAAAAGACAAATTTAAAATATTTTATTTTATTTCTTTCAAGTCTTTGTATAAAGTTTAATAGAAGTAGTGATGTAGTACAAAAGCGGACAGAGAGTCCCGCCGGATATCACAAATTTTATTTAAAAAATTGGCTTTTGCTGGTCTGCTGCTTATTGTATGAATTTTTTAATTTTTCTATTTTTTTTTTTTATTATCAATAAAATAACCATCAATTCTCTATGTTCTATTTAATCAAATTTTACCATTGGAGAAGTGAAGGAGAGAGGAGGGGGCGAATG
Source organism: Anisolabis maritima (assembly GCA_010014785.2). Taxonomy (NCBI): domain Eukaryota; kingdom Metazoa; phylum Arthropoda; class Insecta; order Dermaptera; family Anisolabididae; genus Anisolabis; species Anisolabis maritima. Next base: position 974 of record JAAAKE020154159.1, read on the forward strand.
ACAGTCGACCTCTCACAACACGCCCTCTGAGCATAGCCATTGTTATGATGACCATTTACGTTGCCAGCTCTTCACAAAAACTCGGTTGCTGCTTCACCCGCTCCTGTGAGTCCCCCTGGCAACACTGTAGCCGCCCGCCCTGCCCCTCCGACGAGATTCCAGTACTGAAGTCATATTAAATAAACTAAAGGCTTGGCACCTCTGATCAGCTTCTCACTAAATCTGCTCTGACTTATATTTTAAAGAAGAATGAAGCAAAATAACAAAAGGAAAGATCTCCCACTTGTTTTTTCTTTTTCATGTACGGATAAAAAAAAGTTAGCAATACAATAATTTGAATACGATATATAATATATTCATATCTTCCTTTAGAGAGAAAGATGCACTTGAATTCGGGCTTTGAATCACCCTGTTGTGATTTTATCGGCGATATTTATAACCAAATGGTCCATTGACTCTTAAACAGGATAAACTTGAAGGGGTGGGTGGTAAAAGTAAAAGGATAAAATGTCTTTTACAAAAATAAATACATGATCAAAAGCAAAGTTTTGTCGCGATATTGCTTAGAAATGTTTTCTTTAGATAAGAAAAAAATAAAAAATAAAATAAAACTTTTAATATACTAGTGACGTTTATCTATTAAATGGACTTTTGGAGTTTTCAGTTAAAGCGATTATTGTTCGTTGATTATGAGACTCCCCCACTCTCTTCTATCCTGACCCCTTTTAAAGCGAATATTTCGCTTCATATCTAACTTTAATGAATTAATTAAATCATGAATTTATTATATAGATGTTAATATTAAATTTAATTTTATATTAGAATTTTTTTTCCTAATTTAATTAAAGCAACGAACTGTTTGCTTCCCAGGGGACATTATTCAATCGGAACTCTATCTGGGAGTGAGTAAACTCTTGGCGGCCCTAACTTCTTTATTTTGAGAAAATAAATCTTTTCGTTTATAATTTTTTTTTTTAACAAAGGATTAGTTCGCTTCTCGTCCTGAACGACACAAATTTATTTATATTATATGAAAGTAGTTATTGAAAAAAACGATAACAATAATTTTTGAATCATCCGATAATAACATGAAATTTGTCGACCCCGTTTCCCTATTGAATTTCAAATCGCATTTCCGTCCGCATCTCTGTTATCTTAAGCTTTTATTAAATTAAATTTCGTCTCCTACTCCTCATCTTCTTCCTCTACATTATTTTATTAATTAAATTATGTCAATCATTTTATACTTGTATATTTTAATAATAATAATAATACTTTATGAATATATATATATTGAAAACTTTTGCCTTTTGAATTCAACAAATGATAAAAGAGAAAAGAGGTAGATGAATCAATAGTGAGATTCAATGTGTAAATATATACAATACAGTATATGCACTGGAAGACTCAAAATAAATTTTAATATCCCACAAAAATTATTAAATTTCTTAATGTTTTAACATTTATGAATTTACTATTTTTTGGATTTTATGTAGCTCTCGTAATTATCCATTAAAATAACGTTTATTTTATTTTTTTATAGTATTTAGTCATCGTTTTGCAGTTCATTTTATTAAAAATAATAAATAAATAAAATGGGATAAAATACCAAATTTTATATTAAAGAATAAAGGAAAAAAATATTTTCATTAGTATATATATATATATATATTACTCTAGCTGCGCATCACTTTGCATCCTCCTGCCTGAGATCCGAATGAACATGCTATCAAAATTAATAATGTCAATAGTTTTAACCTCCCAAAATTAATTTACTAGCTGCATTGCCCGCTGAAGGCACCACACCAAGGGGCTTCTTCACTCCCTGGACCCCCTGTCTTTTCTATGGAAAGTTCTCTCCTCGATCTTTTTCTATCTATGGCACATAGTTTGAATCTGAGTCGAGAGTATGTGAGTGAAAATTTTAATATATATAATCAATTTCAAAGTTCTAGCTCAACAGGAAATTATTTAAATCCACTTGACGAACAAAAGTTGAAATTTAAAATGAGCGTCTGATGTCTTTGTTAATTGTTTAAGGCATAAAAATAAATCTTAAACTATTTTCCTCTTTAGAGGGGTGAGGGGGGTGGGTGGTAATTGTAAAAAATTTAAGGCGACCCCAAGATGTCAAATATCAATAATAAAATAACTCTAGCTAATATAGCTTCTAAAATTAAGCACTTGAGAGCGTTGTGATCGTGATCATTTGCTATGTATATTTTTCATAATTATTCCAAAAATTTTTGTGGTTTCCTATTTTCCATAGCATTTTCAATATTTAAAGATAATATATAAAAAATTTCAAAGCTGCAGCTTAATGGAGAATCACTTAAATTTCCGTAACTAAAAGGCTGACGGGCGCTTTGCTCTTAGTATATATACATAGATAGTTCATTTGTGAGGTTACTTTAATTGATTATTTTAAAATGGAATAATCGAATAAATGAACTAAGCTTAAAAAAAAGCTCAAAAATTATTTTCTAATATTGACCTTTAGATCTTTTTGTTTTCGGCATGTAAAGCCCTATAGACATACATATATGATAAATGATATTAAATGTAATGACTGTTAAATGTTTATATTTATTTAAATAATTTTTATCTCTCAGATCGGGAAGAAGATTATGAAACAAGAATTTATTTCAGGGGTCCTTGTAGATAATGAAACTTCATAAGCTGGGCCAATATATAACTTACAATAATAATTAAAATATTCGATTTAGAAGAAAAATAATTACCATTTAAGATAGATATATCAACCTTTTATCTGATTTGAATATTTAATTCTTAAATTAAAATCTATTTCTGACACAAGTAAAAAAAAATAAATCTTCAATCCCATTATTATACTCTTAACCCTTTTCTCTTTCTCTCTCTCTTTTAACAAATTCAAGTCCATTTGATTCAGGATGCATACATTCTTGGTGTTCTATTTTAATTGCCAAAGTTTTGTTCCGATAAAAACAAAGCCTTAGGTTCTCTGATTGTTCGTCACCTTTCGAGTTGCCGGAAAACAAGATAATCAAACTTTCCTTTATTTAGCTAATTTTAATATCTATTAGAGGGGAAACCTCTTTAAAAAAACACTTGATAACTTTATTAAGAAATCTCAAAGAAAAAAAAAATAAATTCATTTAATCTATTTTACCGTATAAACATTTTACCCATTTAAATCCCATTAAAAAAAAAAATTAAATATAAACGGAGCGCTTACTGAATTCTAGAGAAATAGAGGCTGGAAGGGAAGTGACTTTAGCAATAATAAATATAGTATAAATATATTATAATTAATTATTATTTAGAAAAATTGGACCCCCGCCTTCCCTGAATAAGTCAAACATTCGGAGTGCTCCACACACTCCTCCTTGAAAAATTTGTTTAGATTTGTGCCTTATAAAAAGAATAAAATATAAGAATAATGTGAAGCATAGAAATTTCTAATTACAAATCAAGAGAATACTGGATCCAAAAATTTTAAATTATTGGTATTTAGTAACGACTTAATTTACAAATTTCGCATTTCTTTTTAATATATCTATGCATGGGGGTGCCTCTTAGCACAGAGGACACCTCTTTTAGTAAAATATTTTGAGAGTCATTGTTCTTAGATTCCATTAAATGTCAAATCTTGATTTGAATTCGAACAAAGGTTATAAGCAGGATATCCATTGTATACGATAATTCGTATTGTATAATTGACATATAATTTGGTTTATAAAATAAACTAATAATTTAATTAGGCTGATTGGCGTCATGCGAACTAATCAATAATTAATTATTAACATCAATTGATCATTGATGAAGAAGAAGATAATAAATAGATATTCACCCTCTACGCCTTTACAAGCAAGTATATAAAAACCATTAAATATTATATTAAATACTTTAAACTTCTTTTTAAAAGTAATTCGCTATCTATTCATTTTATTTTATTTTCCTATTGGAGAATCCATTATAAACAAATCCGGAAATTAGACAACGATCAAAACAAGAGTTGGGATTAGCATTAGCCAATTTGGTTGGGTTAGATTTCAATCGAGTACAATTACAGTGTAAATTCATTATGCTTTCTCTTCCTATCCCCCTTCTCTCTCCTCTCCTTTCCACTTTGCTCTCATCAAATTTGCAAACTCAAGATGTCGTAACCTACAAATGAATGATTTTATCTTCAAATTGAAGAGTGAGAGAGAGAGAGAGAGAGAGGTGAGACACCTTTAAATTAACCTTCAACATTTGAACATGATTTATGAGGATCAGTAATTGAAATTCTTTTTTAATTATAAAAGTTGTATTATGTTCGTCATAAATTTTTTATATTTTAATATTATATATCAATATCAAAAATTAAATTATATAGTATATCTGTCTATGAAGCGGGTAGAACAAATTATAACATAGCAGGGCAATACCGAAATGAGACGTTCGGACAAAATTTATTTATCCATCATCAGATGAAATTGCAGTTGCAGATGACAATTAGAGATAAAATGACTATTTTTTTTTTTAGCTTGAATTATTTAAACGACTAAAGGAAAAAATCTTGACCCTTCATTGCAATTCATTAACCACTGCTATTTATTTATTTAACATAGGCAAAATAAATAAATTAATTTTGAACATTTGACTTTGATATAAAATTCAATGAAACCTATGAAACATAGTAACAGTAATTAGAATTTGTTATGTTAGTTAGCAGTGAGAGTGAGGCTAGTTTCTCCCTTTTAGTTCAAGCTCCGCCCAATGTCTAACTATACCAGTTTTGGTAGACAGGATCAAATAGATTATTTGAGAAGATGTTATCTTTTATTGTGGCCGCATTTCAAGATTTAAAATATCTAAATTAAAAATTTTTTATTAATATTTTTGTATTATTATAAAAGAAGAAAAAATGATCATCCACCTCTTGATATTCTTTGAAAATAAAGTTGACATTACTATAAGAAAACGCAACAGGTTGACTGTCAAGAGCAAACAGACAAATAAAAATTCACGTTTTTCTAAATTTAAAACTCAAAGAATAGAATGTCATAAAAAAGCATCCCCTTTTAAAATGAAATGGGACCGCATGTATAAGTGTGTGTATTAAAACAAAATTACAAAGTTAAAACAAACAAACAAAAGTTAAACAGTGAAGGTTATTTTTTTTTATTATTTATTGTGTCGGTTTCGAGACCATAACAAAACAGTGAGAGTTGAAAGGTTTGAAAAATATCCTTTAATTTTCAATTACATTTTTTTTTTTTAATGAACATCAAAAAGAGAAAAGGTAAACAAGTTTTGTTCTGAATTAATTGGCGAAAAGTGAAAATGTCTGAACATGTAAATTTGAAGAGAGGCTCATTAGTTTTGTAAAGATTCTTCTTCTCTTCAGATTGACTTGAATGAATAAAATTTAATATTTGATTTTTTAATTAACGTCCTTTTTACTAGAGATAAGATTAGTTATTTATTATTTTATAAATAAAAATTAAATTTAAAAAATCTGATGTTGCCAGACTATCACTATTTTTTTGTGTTTAAATAAACATTTAAAGGGAAGCTTAAATATTAAATAATTCATTTAACAAAATCAATTTATCAAATTTGCTATATATATATAAAAAGAATTATTTCTGACTAGGTTCTTGTTAATTAAAAAGTTTGATACAGGTTTTTATGTCTGCAATAGTTTTAAAATAAAACAAAATATCAAAATTATTATTATAAAACTCATAAACTACAACAAAGAAGACATGAGAACCTACATTTCACCTCAAAGACATCAAAGTCCTACTGGATTCCTAACTAGAAAACCGGAAAAATGTTTAAAAGGACAGTTGTACCACTCTCCGACCCTAATCGCAGACCTTCGGTTAAAATTATTATTTTAAAACTCACAAACTACTGAGAAGACATAGGAACATGAATCAAAATTTTTAACGAAGAATGGCCTATTTGAAAACAGCCCCTCTGAGCAAACTGTTTCAAAAAGTATATTAGAGAAAGTAAGTGCTTTCTTAAAAACTAACCTTCGATAGAAAGGCGAATAATATCAATACCCTATTCTTTAAAAGTTGCCCTAGGACCAGATCCATGTTCTCATTCAAGATCTTAATTGAATCCTTTTTTTCTGTATCTGGATGTAAAGGATTCAATTAAGATCTTGAATGAGAACATGGATCTGGTCCTAGGGCAACTTTTAAAGAATAAGGTATTAATATTATTCGCCTTTCTATGAAGACTCCGTCATATTTATTTAAATTAATTAGACGCCAATGCTATTTTTTTATCCCCAATTTCACCTCTATCAAAGTTAGTTTCTAACCAGAATAAGGTAGGACAAAATTTCTAAAAGGACAAATCTGCTCCCCCCTATCCCTAATCGCAATTCTTTGGTTAAACTTTCCCCATCATTTGGGGAAAACTGCTTTAGAAATTGAATGGTAGCATGAGTTGTTTATCATTATAATATTGACTCGCAAATAATTTCTTATAGCATATAAACATATTTAGTTTCAATATTCTTGTTTATAGTATGCTATAAAATATCAAATTAAAAATTTTATTTATAAAAGAGTATTTATTTGAGTTTTTTTTTTTTTTTAACTTTATAATTTAATCAAATAATTAGTAGGTAGGTGTAAAGAGGGCTCATTTATGATGATATTTTACGTATATAAGAACATAAAAAATCATACGTTTATTATTTTTTTATTTTTATATAATTCTATAACCCGAGAAATTTTTTTCATTTAAGAGGAGGTAGAGGTAAATAATTTTATTCGACCATTAGAGAGAGAAAGGGGGGAAAAGAGAGGAGAGCAATCTTTGACTCAAGTCAGAGTTCAAAAGGTCATTTTATCTCGAGCGCCATATACTATATATGATGGAGAATCAATGTTCTTAAACCATAGAGAGAGAGTATAAGCCAGGTGGGAGATTCGGAGGGGACACCTGCAATCCTCTGGGGAATCCGGAGGCTGTTGTTCTCTCTGACCCTCAAACTTAGCTGCTTGGGACAAGAGATTCTCTCTTACTCTCTCTGATAATGTACATTTAATATTACACTACAACGGCTGAAACTTGAAGGCTTTCTAACTCTTGTAATAATTAACATATTTTTGGAAATTATCTTTTAATAGAATGATTTACCCCCCCCCCCCTGTGGCCGAGAGGTTAAAGGTTTTGACAATTATCAGTATTAATAATTTAATTGTAAATTTGTTCTATAGAATAAGTAAATAAAGATAATATAAAACACTATTTTTTATCTCTCTTATTTAAAAGCCAAGGGGTGGGGATTCCAGGCAATCCGATGAAAATTTATTTATATCATTTAGAGACCAATTGATATAAATAAATATGACAGGATAATTTGTATCGTAACTAATATTTACATCTATTGTTTAATAGTCTTTATGGGCTCAAAAAAAAAAAAAGAAAACAATAATTTATTCTATTGTTTTTTTTTTTAATTCAAAATATTAAAATATAAACTTTGATTTGATTATGTTTATCTTTTCAGTCATCTTCAGAGATAAAAAATATATATTATCTTTATTCTAAATTTACAATTAAATTAATTCATTTAAGGGCCTAAATCAGTCTTGGTTAGTATAAGATAAATAAAAATACTTACAGCTGAGACAATTATTTAATCAAAGGAAAAAATAAAAAAATAAATTTATTTATAGAAATAAAATGAATTAAGACAACAAAAATTGTTTTGTTAGACGACTTTTCAAATAAACTAAAAGATTTATTTATTTTTTAAACAATCAAAACAAAAAAAACTTTTTTTTAAATCTCAATTCTATATAAAATATCGTGTCGAATAGAATCTTTTCATTAACAGAGATATATGTATCTTTTCATTAACCCATTCATCTTTAAAGTAGCAGCATTCTTCTGTTTATATATTTAATATAAGGAAGCAGATTTCTGTTAATTATCATGTCAATTAATTGGGACCTCTTTCATGTGGGCCTATCAAAGAAGCGAAATAAAAAAGATAACGTAGATAAGACGTTTTATAATTTAAGGGAATATTCGTTTGACCGGGACAAATGAATCTAATCTCTTTGCATTCCTCTGTAATTGAAAAATATTTAAATCTTTTTATTATCACGCTATATTTCAAAATATGATCCTGTTAAGAGGATAATGTCATCATCCTTATTATATAATAATAATACATTAATTTTTTTTTAATTTAATTTAATCCTAAAAGCCGTTGCTAGGCCCTAAAAGGGTTCAGATGAGAGAAGAGGGGGAGGAGATGAAGAGAGAGAGAAGCCCTGCGGCGTTATTCTATCCAAGGAATCAATTATTAAAATATATAATTAAAATGGGAAGCCTGCTGAGAGGAATTTCTCTTTAACGTTAAATCAAAGCGTACTGTATTTTATTAATAAAAAGAGATTTGAAAAAAAATTATTTATTTTTTAATCAATCACGTTAATTAAAAAATATAAATACAAATCGCTCATTGGGAAATTTAATTGAACGTAGTGTTTATTTTACGAAGAGGGGAGTAGTGTCATTCCGGAGAACATCAACTCTCGCCTTCCCCGGATTAATATAATAAATTTTTGATTTGTACGAGTACCGAATCTATGACTTCAGGAGGAGAGGTTTTATCATAATTTTAAACAATATATAAAAATTTTTTAAAAGATCAAATAAATGGTCGAAGATTGTTTAATTTTTTTAATACATTGCACTTTGAAGAAAAACATTATTTTAAATGATGATATATTAACTTTTTTTCTAATCTAAATTCCATATAAAAATATATTTCCTCTTATTATTATTATTTTGGATCCTATAGATATCATTTGAGTTTTTCCTTTTCCCCATTTTTTACAACTTCTTTTTCAGTCCATATAGGCCATATTTTCATTAATTTCATATCATTGATATTCCTTCGACATATTAAGGGGAGGAGAGAGCAAAAAAAATTAGATCATCTAAATTCCAAAATATATATATATATAAAATATAGAAAGTCTAATAGCCTCGGTTGCGAATTCAGTCACGTCGTCGTTGAAGGGAGAGGGGGTCGCATTCCGGAGCGAAATTCTTATAAAAAAAAAAATTATAAATTACAAGTCAAGCTGTACGAATCAGAGTTCAAAGAAGGACAAAACCCTTCCTTTTCTATAGCTGGATAAGATAACTATTTTATTATTTAATAAATACCAAAATATATGGTTTAGCATTAGGCATTTCTGAAGATTTTTCGAGCTCTATTCGATTCATATGTATGAGATATAAACATTAAATGTATGTCTCAACTATAAAGCAAACCAATTTAATAAAATAATTTTTTGTGAGGCGGTCGAGCGTTTCGTGGTCTGGAGCAAAGGAAGCCTCACTTGATCCATCAGCAAAAAAATACATACACATATAAAAAAATTATTTTAAGGTTTTATTTAAGATAAGGGAAATAGAGTAATAGCAAATGAAAGAAAAGCCTTCGTTGCCAAAAACCGAACGGGACGTTTCGGACATTATTCATCCATCGTCAGCTATTTGTAATTTTTCCCAAAGTTCTTATATGATATTCTGCATAATATACATTAATGTACGTGTACATATATTTTCTTTTATATTTATATAGTGAGTGTCATGATAGTCTATTTTAATAATCTTTTGAGTTGAAATAATATATATGTTCTGGAAGGTTTCTGCGGTTGGTGTATGTGGAATAATGTTTTCCCGGGTTGGTCCGCGTTGATTGTTGAGATTAACTGAGACTAGCTCTCCTTTTGAGCCATTTTCAAGAGTTTTGTATTAGGAAGTGATGGTGGAGGTGGTTTGTTTTCGTTTTCGGTATCGCAATCTTGCTAGTCCCCTAGTTTGGTTAATGGATGTGGATGTGGATGTGGTGGTGGTTTGGATTTCGCTCTGAGGTCTGGTGGGTGTTGTGTTGTTGGTGTTCTGTTTGGGTTGACTTCGAGGCCTCAAAACCTATCACTAAACTCTTGAAAATGGCTCCAAAAGGAGAGCCGAAACGTTAATTGAGTTAATCTCAACAATCAACGCGGTCCAACCCGGGAAAACATTATTCCATATATATATATTAATATAAATTAAATTTTTCAATATTTTTTAGGTCCTTAAATTAAAATTAGGACAAAAAACTCTTTTATTTAATATATTTATACAGTTTTTTTTTTATTATACATATTAATTAATATATGACTATTAGGAAAGAAGACAAAAAGCAGAGATTTAGGAATATTCTATCATCTATCATATTGATACTATCTCGGAAGAATTATAATTTTCATTATTACATCCCTTAGCTATTAATCAATAGCTCATCCATGTAGTTCTAAAGGGAAGCTTTGTTCTATAATACAAAACTTCTTAGGACAAAGGGAATTCTTAGTAAAGAAATTGGAGAAATTTCCTTTATAAATTTAAATATGCCTCCTTCTAATTACAGCCCATTTTACTCGGGGGATGAGAGAAAATCTCTAGCAAAAAGCATTCTATTTTAGAAAGATTTTTTTTTATTAGATAAGCAATTTTTTTTTAAACAAAAAGTTTATCCTAACTTAAAGTAAAAATTTTTAGCGCAAAATATCATTCTCAATGGAGTAGTAAAAAATAACAATACCTGCCATTTATAGAAAGAGAGGATGCATTTTTTTATTCATATATCGCCTTCCATTAAAAATTTCATCAATCATCACAAATTATGTAGATAATATTTATTATTTATTACATCTAAATGTTTTTATTGTCTCATTTTTCAAGCTCGATTATATTATAATAGCCATCCGATTTAATCCATTTAAATGATAAATTTATTATTATTCTGGCCGCTCTGGAAATCCAAAAATCTAAAACTATGAGGGCTAAATGGTACTCTCCCTATGACACATCTTGCCTATCAGGTTCCTTTATCTCTAAAAGATTTGGAAGGCAACCCTACCTTCTCTATATCTCTTTCGAATTCCGAGCCCGGGAGCAGTACAATTTGATTTGAAAAATATTTTTTTTTCGTTTGAGTGGGAACCAAGCCTAAGCGAGGAGAAAAACATTTTAAGCTATAGTCTATTTATAATTTCTTTAGTAGTGGGCAGGGTGCAGTGTTGTGCATCACTGACGGACTGTAGTGTTTTTGTGGAAATCTGACTTGTGAGTGGTTACACTCTGAATAGTGAGCCCCCCCCCCTTCTACTTCTCCATTACTAAAATATAGAGTATATGTCGCATCATATCACACTACAACTATTCGCCTGGATCGCTTTCATTTATTCTTTTGAAATTTCTCACTCTACTTCTCGGGCTCGTTCTAATATACGAATGATCGTAGGATTATATGTAAGGGAAGCAGCGGATCTTTGCAGGGCAATGCTCTGTAGTAGGTAAAAAAGATTCTCTTAAAAATTGAAACATTAGAAATAATTCGCCTCTTAAAAGCTTTTTTTTTTTTTTTTTTTTTTTTTTTTTTTTTTTAAATTTTTTATATATAATAATCGTTATTTTTTTGTTTTTTTTTTTTTTTTTT
>JAAAKE020154203.1:0-12477 GCA_010014785.2 Anisolabis maritima
GAAATTTACTTCTTTTGTTTAATCCACGGCTGGTCATAATCAAATCATAAAACGTGAAGAGTCGGAATTTCAATTCCACTTTGACCGCAGCCTTAAACTTAAATATTTTCTGGAATTCTAAAATTATTTATAATCATAGGATTAATAAATGTTTAGTTTAACTTTTATCTTTAGCCATTTTTTTAATTACCAAACATAAACTAAATGCCATTCTTTTTTTGTTATTATGATTGGAAAAGCATAAAATAAGAAAATGGTTATTACATACGAATCGGAAATGCATAGAGAAGAGGATGTTTTTTTTTTTTTTAACCGAAAGAATCGTAAAGTCACACAGGCAAAGATCAAAAGATAAGGAAACAATAGATGAAACATACATACTTTATATGTAACAACAACAACAACAACCAAATTCTCTCTCAGAGAAACGGATTTACAGAATAATTTTCTCTGTCATTTTCAAATCGACTCTTTTGCTAAATTAAGACCCTTCTAGTCTATTTTTAGATAAATCAACAAATTTACATAAAATAATTAAAGGAGAACAATGCAATGTTTAATTCAAAACGTCATCATCAAAATAAAAATATTATATTTATAAGGGAGCAATGTTCAAAGAGATTTTTGCCATTTATGCAAAATTATTTTTTTTTTGTATATAACAAGTGGAATCTCTACACTCTTGATTATACTCATATTATATAAATGATTCATCTGTAATTTCAGTTCGACTGATAAGCGTAGAAATAATTTTTGTTGAATTTTAGCATTAATATATAAAAATTTTTTATCTTTTTTTTTTTTTTTTTTTTGAGAATAATTGAAATTAAATTAAAAATTGATAGATTGCAAGAGTCAAAATTATATTAGAAGTAGTGGCGTATTCATGGAGGACTAAAAAAATTGCTTCGTCTCTAAATGTGACATAGAACATCAAAACTTTAAAAAATTGAAGTTTTTCATTATTTGTTTTTGTTATCGTTCTGAAATGTGGCTGGTCACGCCAGGTTTAGAAGAAGTCTCCTTCGTTCATCCTCATTAAAAATTATTATTATATTTATAATATACTCGCATGTCATCACACGACAAATGAAAGAAAAATAACATTGTTACTTGACATGACATCATCACGAAAAGCCAGTAAATGACTGAAGATGAACAAATAAATGAAAGAAAATGAAGGAAGTAAGCTCGGTATCCAGGTTACCATGTTACTACTCTCATGCTTGTGAGACTTTCGAACTCGTTTAGTGCAACACAATTATTAATTCCTTTTAACAATATCACCGCTATCAGTGTCCAATACAAAGACATGAGGCGATATTAAACAACATCTCACTAACCTCTTGGAGTCTAGAGATATATTAATTATAGCGTAATGTGTAATTTATAAACATTGATCCTTGGTCTGTCAGTATTTCATATAAGCGGAGTTTTATACTACAATTCTAAGCATTTCATGAAAAGGTTTTGTTCAATTTGCTGAAGGATCTGAAAGGTAAGACGTATTCTAAATTAAAAGCGTGATAAAAACATTTGTTTATTTGTATTATTTAAAAAAAAAAAAAGGATTAAATAAAGTGAATAAAAAAAAGGATTATTTTACATCTATTTTACATAGGTTTGCTTATTTAAAAAGAAAAAGAAATTGTCAAAATAGAATTGAAGGCAAAGTGCGCCTGAGTTACGCTACTAGTACATCCACCATTATTTTCATTTCGAATTTGGCAAATGTTACAAAACAGAGAGAGAGAGAGACAGTCTAAAGTCTTGCTTTTTGGAGAGAGGGAGAGGACGAGTACGAAATCGGCTTAGCCGTCAATCTGCCCTCGGGAATCGACATACACACACACATACATACACACACCATTCTATGTTGAGTAAGAACCGCCGCAGCCGCATCACTTTTAATATTTTAATGGTTTTCTTAAAGGGAGAGCAAAAATAAATCAACTTATCCACTGGGTGACTAAGAAAATTTATCTTTTTCAGTTATTTCGAAAAAAAAAAAAAAAATGCTATTTTCGGTGAAGTTCAAAACATCAAAAACAATCAAAATTTTGAAATTGAATTTTTGAACGATTATAATACTTTCCCTATACTATATTGTATTTTGTCATAAATTTAATTTGGATTCAAAAATAAAAATTTCCGTTGAATAAAATTAGAAATAACAGTTTGGACTTAAAATAGAACCTTGTGAAGTGCCCATATGTAAATGTAATATTTTTATGATATTAATATTACGAAAAAGTTGTGCCAAAATAAAATCCATCATTCCTCCAAAAACGACGTATGTCCATCCCAACATCCCCATATCGGTAAACTCGCGATTAGTAGAACTAGTCAATTCTAGACTTCCTTTATCCGTGCTACTCTCTTCCCTAAAACCTAGAATCTCTAATCTATCAAGCAGTACCTTTTCAAGTTTAAATATTGCGTATTGTAATGTCAAATTCAATATAAGTTTAATCCAAAATAATTTTTTTTAAATTTTGTGTCACACCTCTAATTCAGAGAATGAAGGAAAGGAAAGGAGTTTAGAAACCTATGATTTAGAGTGTTCTATATAATATTATCTCTGAAAAACCATTTCATGCTTGGTTTGAAAATAATTTTTTAACTGACCTCTCTTTTTTTTTTTTTATAAGAATAAAGATGGATGACAAAAAAAAAGCCCTAGTAAAAAATGATGAATAGATATTATGACAGTTATAATTAGAGTTAGAGAATATGAAAGTGAAAGCAAAAAAAAAAAAAAAATCGATTATTGAATATGAAAACTCTCTCATCAATTCTTTATCCAAATTGCTTCTAATAGATAATTAATTCGATTAAGAAGTAAAAGTGAGAGAGAAGATTAAAATAAAAACTTTTTCCTCTAAATTATAATGAAAATGAACATTCTTTTTGAAGTCATCAATCAGGTATTCCCATTATATTTCAATTAATTTTTATTTAAATAAAATATCAAAAATCTTTTTGAGGTTAACTTTAAATGAAAACAAAATGGCTACTGGAGTGAAAATAGAAACAAATATATCAATGAATTACTAACTTCATACCAACCCTTATCCCTTGGCGCAGAGATTGAGGTCCAAAGGTCAATTATTCGCTTCCCTAGCACAAAAAATTATTTATATTATATTGGATAACAATTAGTATAAATAAATAAGGACGGAATAAGCCGGAAAAGACTTAAAAAAAAAAAAATTCATATCAGCTAGAAATGTTATAATATGAAATGTTTAAAGTTTATTAGGAAAAGTAAAAGATTCGATTTCTGTTGACATTTAAACAAAATTCTGTATGTAACATTTTTTAGTGTGATCTTACAAAAATATATAATTTGAGTAGATTAAAATGATGAAAATTATAAAAAAAAAAAAAAAAAGTACATAAATATCTAAAGAAATAAGGAGGAGGTCTAATTTTATAATTATATGTAACTAAAAGTAAAACTTTGTCCTCCCCTCCCCCCTCTGAATTATTCGATATTTACCAAAACTCAATCAGTTCTTGGCATTTATGTGTGTGTAAATTCAACAGAATCGAATAATTATTTTTTAAGTTATCGTAAATGAACTCAGAGGATTTCAAAACACATTTTGGTAGCATTAGATAAATTGTTCTTTTTTTTTGTGATTACATTAACTTTACCTGCTCTACTTTCAGCTGATCAATAAAGTTAAAAATCATTTGATATTTTAATTGTTTTTGTATTAAAAAAAAAAAATTGTGATCTCATAATTTAGTAACCAAGAAACATATACAGATATTGTTTTGTAAAAATAAATAAAAAATTCAACTCATGTCCTTCAATTTATTAGTTTTTTTTTATATAGGGGACTTGAGGTGAGGCAGCCAACAAAAATATAGTTATTCTCATCGAATAATGTTGAACGCAGAGACAGAGATTTAAATAAAAATTCACACTTTAACAGTGTTAGCATTAAGTCTCCTATAAAGATCTCCATCTTCTTATTGAATTAAAATTTTGTTTATTATTTAGAGTATATTGTGATGACCCGCGACTATTAATATTTTTATAACAAACATGTAGTTGAAAAGTATGAGTTTGAAAAAAAAAAAAATTCTTGTAATCAATTAGATTTAAACAAATTATGTAATTTGTCCTTTAATACCGAAAACAGGCGCGAATTGACCGAAGTATAAAAATGCGTTCTTAATAATAAAAAATCCTGGAAAAATTGACAAGTAACTACTATTATAATTAACCATTTTTTTTTTTTGTATTAGTGCATTGGTGTGGATTTGTTTTCTCTGGAGTTTTGGATTCAATACGTTTGCAAAAATAAGCATAATAATTGAATTAGAAGAAAAAGGAAATCCACAAGGTGGAATTCTAGTATTCGTCTTAAAAAATTTGGTTTAAATATGGATTATTGTCATAATACATTTTAATCGTTTTTTTTTTTTTTTTTTAGTGATATATTGAATTTCGTTTTTTGTATTTTTATTGGTTCCAAATACAATACAACAAAACAAAATTACTCACAACCAGATATCGAATACAAATATCTATTTTTAATTTAAAAAAATTTCGAATTGTGTTTTTTAACTTATCTGTCAAAATATGAAAATAAATTGGAATAATAAGAGCATTTTTTTTTTTTTGAAGAAAAATAAAAGAAATCATCATGAATAATGATCAAATGAATTATGTTAAGAATAAAACAAAAAAAAAAAAAAAAAAGCAAGTCACTCCAACCACCCTTTCTTTTTCTTCTATTTGTACAACAATAGTTTACTTATTTGTCTTTCTGGGTCATTCCCCATTGAGTTAATAGTCTCTTTTCTCTTTTTTTTTTTTATTTATTTATTTATTACTAAGCTCTTAATCGCTTGGCATTCGTTTTCCGCCACTTTGGGCTCCGATATTATTTGCAAAAAAAAAATGCCAATAAATGTCTGCCTAATGAGTTTAATCCGGCGGATTAATGTTCCATCTGCCAAAGAGAGAGAATATATATATATATATATATGTGTGTGTGTGTGTGGAGGCCGTCGGCAGAAAATTTCGCTTAAATCACCGCCCTCTTTCTTCTTCGTCTTAGAGAAGTGAGGGGATGTAGGTTCGTTGGTATCCCACTCTGACATTCGGTCCTTGCCATACACACTAACTCTAAGCAACCAACCCAACTTCATTAATTTATCTAAACTTACTAATCCACTTAATTTTGGGTATAAAACTTTTTTATCAATATAAAACACTCGTTCTTTTTTTTTCTATCTGTGTTTTAACGCATTAACGTCGATTTATTAAATTTGTACAAATCGGGCTAACTTTCAAAAAGTTTTTTTTAGGGGGGGGGCGGGAGTTGAATTGCTTAGAGTTGTGCTAAAGGAAAAAAGGATATGAGAGAGGGAGAAAGAGAAAGTGAGTTAAAAAGAGAGGTTTAGAGCTAGCTTAAACAAAGAAAAGTATAATTAATTGAAAAAGGAAATCCACAAGGTTGTATTTTAGTACCCGATCTACAAAATTCAATTTAAATCTGGATTATTTAATTACTTTATGATTTTTTTAACTATGATAAATACTAAAAATTAATTGAATTAGATGTTTAGGCAATGTTATATTTCTAAGTGAAAAAAGTTTGTTGAATTGGATAGTTTATACAAAGAAAAGTATAATTAAATGAAAAAAGGAAATCCACAAGGTTGTATTCTATTGCTTGATGTAAAAATTTTGATTTGAGCGTGGATTGTTCATTTAATACTCAATTTTATGATGTTTCTTAATTGGCTGATCTCCACACACAACCAGCTGTTCCTCCCTGACAATAGGTGGAGTCGTGTCTTATGCAATCAGACAGCTTTAAGCCTTTGTAGATAATTTTAAGAGATGCTAAAAATGTATTGGTGATATTTAAGCTTAAACAAAGAAAAGTAAATTTATTTGCTAATGTAGAACTACAAGGAGGTTGTTTATTTTTAATTTTAATATCCGGTCTAAAAATTTGCTTTAAGGGTAGGTTGGTTCAATTGTTAAAGATTTCAGGTTTTATTTTAAAGTAATCTTCATATACACTAAAAATTAATAGGAGATATATTTAAGCCATGTTATATTCATTTGCCATATATCGATTTTTAGATTGGTTGTTATTTCAAATAGGATATTTTATTAAGACCAACCTGTATTAGAGTAAGAGAGAGTGTTTGTAGGACTTAGTCCACGCAACTGACAGTTTTATTGGGTATTGCAAATCGGCGAGAATGTCACTCCTCTATCTCTTTCTCTCTCTTTCTAAATCCCCTAAAAAACAAGAAAGACTAAAACTTTATTACTCTAGTAGGAAACTAGAGTTGATTATTTTATTAGCGTCAGAGGAGAGAACGCACAAGACTCTATAATGAGCAAAGGGACATCTCGGATAATAAACATATTCTCTAAGAAGAAGAAGAAGAAGAATGTTTTTTTCTTCTAGATTATTCTATTTTCGCCCAAACTTTTCCATTCTACAATTTAAGTTTTTCCACAAATCTGAGTTGAAATAAATGAAGGCCAATATTATTCGTAATAAATAAATTCATGATTTTTTCTTAATAACATGTTTGAGTTTTAAAATTAGAATATAGCAATCCTTATTATCAATAGAATTCAAAAACTAATAAATTTGTATTGAAAATAAATTTATATAACGATTTTGATATTGGTTGTTATTTGAAATAGAACATTTTATGAAGATCTCTCCTGTATTAGAGTGAGAAAATATTTTAGGACTTTGTTCACCTAATATAATATTGGCTAAAAATATTAATCCATTTAATTGATAGTGTTTATTAACATTATTTTAAAAATTTTTGAACAATTCACGCTCCGGCCAATTTTTTTCGTAGTACGAGTACTAGAATTCCTTGTGGATCTTTCAATTGTGTGAATTTTTCAATTGTTTTCCATATCGCAAATTTATTACTAATAAAAATCAATAAGAAAAATTAAATATGTACGAGGCTTGGGCCGTAAATAGAAAGATAACATAGATAGATAGATAGATCAATCGTTAAACTACTTTTTAACACCGGAATTCATGCACTTGGCATATTGTGGGCTAAACTTTTGTATTTCTATGTTTTAGAAGTCTGTCTCCGGGAATAATAAGTTGATCGGACAGGAATTTCATAAGGTGGTAATTGCTAGGAGGAGGATCAGAACTCTACGGTGTTTAATATCCTAGAGTAATTTCTGCAGAAGATGTTTTTCGATGAGCCATATATGAATAATTATCGTTTTGAACACACACCTTATAGTTCTTATCTCGGTCCCAGAGAAGAAATTCCTGACCGGTCAGCGTACACTGTTTCTTATCCCAAAGGGCATTGGAGTACAAAAGTTGATTCTTTGGTTTTAATTCCAGTGGTGAATATGATGAAAATTAGTACCGATTGCTGTATCTCTTTCAATAAATGTTTCCATATAACTATGTTTTCTTTCTGTTTACAGCCCTATGAAAACTTACTTTCTGGATGATCCTCGTTTTATGAGAATTTCTCTATTAATTATTAATTTAAAAAAATGTAAATTGTTGGATTGAATTAGAAGTAAATATTTGTTTTGAAACTAGAGATTATGTTATCGAAATAGTTGCAACTCAGTGTCTTTTAAGAAGCGCTAGTGAAGTCAAATTGTGACATTCGAAATATCAAATATAAGATTTTCTTTTGTACGTAATAATTTCGAAACAAATATTAAATATTCTTGGTATTTTTATTTATTTTTTTAAGATGAAAATAGTAATATAATTTCTATTTTGATAGATATTATAGAGTAGTTAGGTAAAATAG
Source organism: Anisolabis maritima (assembly GCA_010014785.2). Taxonomy (NCBI): domain Eukaryota; kingdom Metazoa; phylum Arthropoda; class Insecta; order Dermaptera; family Anisolabididae; genus Anisolabis; species Anisolabis maritima. The sequence goes on from JAAAKE020154203.1 coordinate 7,807, forward strand.
GACTTTATGTTATTCAAAATGTCGACTCTTTCACAAAGCTCTGCTGAATTCAAATTGTGGCATGTGAAATATCAAATTTAAACATTACTTTTATAAGTTTTTTTTTCTATAATAATTTGTAATTTCATAATAGTTGATTAAATCTTCAAAGCCTATCTCAAATTTATGTTGCTGTAATCATTATTAAAACCCTACTGTAAGCAGCCTTTCAAGGGATTAGGGGTTAAATTTAAGTTTGATGATTTTTCAAGATCTATTTGATTCATATGAATCAGATATAAAACGTTAAATGTAATCTCGAAGCAGAGCGATAAGTCTTAGAGTAGGGCTTTAGAGCCGGCCAAGATGTCGGTCACCTTGCTGGTTTAAAAAACGGCTGAGTAGTGAAACATTTTTGTTTAAGGTTTAAGTTCTTTTTGACCTAACTTTTATATTAGATCTATATATATTGGGTTGGGATGTGAGTGCTGGTGTGGCTGAGCGTCCGGTGGTCTGGTGCTGGAGATCCCGGGTTCGACTCCCGGGGAGCAAAGGATCCATCAACAAAAATATACTCACAAAAATTAATTTTTTGAAAAATAATTAGTTGACTGCTTCTAGATTACATTTAACGTTTTATATCTTATTCAAATGAATCAATTAGATCTCGAAAAATCATCTTCATTAGAATTAGAATTTTTCATCAATCCGTACTGAAGACAAATTGTGTCATATGAAATATCAAATTAATTAAATTAACAGCGCGTTTTTCTTCTGTATTTAAATTAGAAAATTCTTTGTTTTTGATATTGTTTTAAGATACAAAAAATAATTTCATAAAATTAATATAAATAATTTTTTTTATAGTCTTTTCGGCATCTGAAGCATTATGGACTTTAAACAATTCAGTTATTTTTTATTTACTATACAAATTCTTCAGGCTTATTTATTTAGACCAATTTATATCCAAATGGTTTAATTAAATTTTGATCGGATTGCCTGGGATCCGAAACCTCATCTCTTGGTTTTGAAGGTTATCAATATTAGTCTCTCTGATGTCAATAACTCCAACCTCTCGGTTACGGGATGGGGGGTATAAACCATGAGCTATGATGAAATAAAGATTATTTTTTACCAGAGAAATACTATACTATGACTTCAGTAATATTTAATGTTTTAACGTCACCTTATTTCAATACATAACCTCAATTTTTTTTGTTTAAAACGAAGAATTTATTTTCTTGCTTGTTTTTTAATTATAATTATTAATTTTTCTAATTTATGTACAATAAATTAGAAAATAATATGTATAGCAATTTGGTGAGTTATATTTTTCTATTTTTGACTTGTGATTCGCTCTACGACATTTAAACGTTATTAATATTAATATTATTTCTCCGGTTTTATATCACATATATATTTAAAAAAAACAATAGAGGACACTCTCTGATTTGACATGTTTATAGCAATAAGAATAGAATTATTACGTCATTCATAAGACCAGGTATTCAAATGAGGATAGATGAACAGACAGACATTTAGTTCCTTCTCATATGTGTATTGTTACAAAAAAAAAAAACAAACAAACAAAGAGAGAAACATATATAAAAATTATGCATAGTCTCATAGTATAATAATAGAATGGGAGGGGGGGTGGGTTTGTTGGTCATTTGGGGTTGCTTACTAAAGATATAATTGATATGTTAACATGCTTCTCATACACACACACACACACATATATATATATATATATTCACAATGAGAATTGTGTCAGATGCTGCGTACGATATTTTTCATCTTTTTATGTTTTAAATTAAAAAAAAAAAAAAAAAGAGAGAGAGAAACAATTGTTAGGTCTTAAAAAAAAATTAGAGTGCAAGTAGCCTGTCTGCCTGCTCGTTTTTAGTCCAGCCACAAACAGCGAAATAAAGAAACAAAACATTAATCTCTTAAATTTATTTAATTAAATAAATAAATAATAATATTAATTCCATATGTAAAAGGAGTTTTCATATTTTTTTGCTTAGCTTAAACAAATACCAAAATGGAGATCCACAAGGTTATATTCTAGTACCCGGTTTGGTTGGAGAGTCGATTATTCCAATACTATAACTTTTTATTAAAATAATCAAGTAAAATTTGTTTTTAAGAATATAACAAGATCATACCTGTATATGATAAAAAAATATTTACATAAATCAACTCCTTTACACCTGATAATAAGTTTTATTTTAATTATGTAAAACACAAAAAAATTAAGTGAATTAGATATTTAGGTAATGCTATATTTTCAAATAAGAAGCGTTTTTATTGGTTCACTTAAAGAAAGAAAAGTGTAATTAAATAAAAATGGAAAATCACGAGATTGTATCCTAGTATCCGATGAAAAAAAATTTGTTTTGATAAAGGATTATTCAAGTGCTATTTTATTTTATGACAAACATTAAAAATTGATTGGCTTTATATATGAAGATATTTTGAACATGATAGATTCCCAGGAACGTTTTTATTGGTTAGCTTAAACAAAGAAAATTATAATTAATTGAAAAAGGAAATCCACAAGTTCTAGTTTTTAAAATTGAATTTTTTTTATATAGCAAATTTAGTGCTCTTAAAAAAACAATCTTATCTTAAAAATGGATTATTTGTTAATTATTAATTAAAAATTACAAATTAAAATGTGATTAGAGAAAAATAATTTTCATTCAAGAAGGTTATGTTATCCAAAATGGCGCCTCTTTATCAATCACTACTTAAGTCAAATAAATAAGTATATTATGTTTTTCTTTTGTAATAGTGTGTAAAAAACCGGCTTTGAGCATATTTTTTTTCTATTGTATAAATATTAATTGTTTTTTTTTTTTTTTTTTTAAGATATAAATAATTTATTTTTTAGTTATTATATTCTTTTCATTGTTTCTAAATAATATCACAATGTGTCTTTTGAAAATTCCAGGTAGCAGAGAGCAATTTCTCTATTATTGTTCTTTCTTAGGGAAAAGACAATATTGTTATAGCCTCAATGAATATCTGATGATAACCTCAAGTCTGTCCGTCCGTCAGTCAGTCACACCCTTAAATAATAACGTATCTTCTCTTGGTTATAAAATATTTTCTTCTTGCATATGGAATTCAAGAAACGGACTTTATGGTGTGGGGTGGATAAAAACAAACAAAAAGGAAAAAAAAAGGTTAAACGAATAAAAAGCAACCAAATAGCCTTAAAAAAAAGGGAAAGAAAGGAATACACATTTTGTATGTATGTGTGTGTGTGTGTGTTATTTTATTTATAGGCCATGTAAAATATTTCGTGGCTAGTAAATGTGCTTAATTCATGTCTTTCTTATTTTATTGGAAGAAATTTATTTATTAGATTAAAAACAATTATTATTTGTAATAAAAGTAATTTTTTTGACTAATGTAGTATATTTTAATTGTGTAATTGACTTTAGTGGTGATAACATGGTAAGAAGCCATTTTGTATAAAATAACCTTACTATTAATAGGTTAAAATTAAGTATTTTTTTGAATTTAGAAATAAAAATAATTCAATCTTGATAAAAGTAAATTAATACTACTACCTCATGACGTCAGAAGTTTTCTTTAAAAACTACTTGTTTTAAAATAAACAATAATATATAATATCTTAAATTTATCATATTAATTCAAACGAAATAATAATTAATAAAAAAATATTAACCTTAAACTAGTTAAGGCGATATTATTCACATTAAAGACTACATTGATCAAATGTTTAATTATTTATTCATCGACTTAATAAGACAAGGGGAAAAAAAGTCAATTGACTATGCAAAATATTTTCAACGAACGGACACTCCGCCCTCTTCTGACCAAAGAGGGGGAGTTAAAAAAAAAATAATAAAAACTGTCAAATATGTATTAAATTGCCATTAAGCGTGACAAAGTTAAATGTTGCTTTAAGCTAAAAATAACATTGGCAAAGAATAACAGAAATTTATTTATCAATTACATTAATTGGGGTTTCGTGTCTCTGATAGCCTAATAAATAGCTTTGAAATCATCATCTCTGTTCTTTCATTAAATAGGTATAATTAAAAAAAAAAAAAAAAATGTATCAAAATTAAATGACATCATTTATGATTTTTAAAATTTCATGAATTTTTTATTCTAAAAAATGTCTTTTTTAAATTTATTTTGATTAGTATTGTGTGTTATAAATAAGAATTTGACTTACGTAGTGTCACTTAATTGAACGCCATTTTGGATAACCTCAAAAAAGTAATTTCAATATCAATCTTATGATTTTTATTTAAAATAAAATAAAATAAAGCTAAAAAAAAAAAAAAAAAAACATCACATCTAATTTATTTTCCTTTAAAATAAATAAGAAATATTTAATTTTACAAAATTAGTTAAATTTAACTATTAGACTAATCTAATCAAACTCAAAATACATGAGACAAATTAACAATGAGAGCAATTCTATTATACTAATCAAAAAGCATCTATATATTATTTCTAATTTTTAAAAAAATGAAAAATTATTTATTAATTCATTAAACAAAATGTCATTTTACGGAAATTTAAAATTTCATTTTTAATATTCCATGGAAAGTCTTTTTTTTTTTTTTTTTTCTATCGAATGACGAAATATAAGTATATATAGGCTTTTTTTTTTTTTTTTTTTTATTAATTTTTAAAAAAATTAAA
>JAAAKE020154214.1:0-12473 GCA_010014785.2 Anisolabis maritima
ACTAGCAAGATTGCGACCCCGAAAACAAAAACAAACCACCTCCACCATCACTTCCTAACACAAAACTCTTGAAAATGTCTCCAAAAGGAGAGCGTCGAGTTAATCTCAACAATCAACGTGGACCAACCCGGGAAAACATTATTCCACATACAACAAACCTTCCAGAACATATATATATAGGCCTGGAGAGCTCAAAGGTTTGATTGTCTCTACCTAAGCTGATTTCGTAACCGAGAGGCTACTTGCTCAATATGTTTTCCCTCCACAGACTCTAGACGAGATTGGTCATAAATTTTGTTTGGGAGTTATTAAGGTTTAGCCCGAATTCTTTAGAGACACAGCTTATTTGGTGCAACATAGACTTAGCCTCATCTATCTGGATACTATTTCAAATATTCCGAGTTAAAAAGGTTAGGAACTACTCCTCTAAGATAAATTTTAATGGCAACTTAGTCACAACACATTTAATTTAGGTATTGCCCAAAAAATAGAAACACTCCACTCAAATCTTTTTATGAAATTTTATATACTAAAAAGTTTAAATTGAATTTTTTTAAATAATTTTGAATTTAAATCCTTATAACCTTTATTTCTTCACAAATGTTTTTCTAAAATATCTAATATTAATATTTTTGTCCATCCATAATAATAGGTTGAGGAAAAAGAAATCCATTATTTTTTCGTTTATTTCAAGGCTTTATTTAACATAGTTAGAATTTGGGTCAAATATGCACCGTTTTGTTCTACAATTTGTTGCCATTTTAAAGTTAATTTCATGATGTCTCTTTCATAGAAGCCCTGGAGGTTATTGGCAAAAAACTCGACTAAGGGATTTTCACAATCTTCTCTTGAGGACAATTTCTTATCACCAAGGAAGTTTTGCAATGACAAAAAAAAAGGTAATCGCTTGGTGCCAGGTCCGGACTATAAGGTGGATGCTTCAAAATTTCCCAACCAAGCTCCCGGAGTTTCTGGCGAGTCACTATAGACGTATATGGTCTGGCGTTGTCCTAATGGAACACAACTCCTCTCCTATTGGCCAATTCCGGCCACTTCTGGTCGATCGCTAGGTTCAAACGGTCCAATTGTTGACAGTAGATGTCCGAATTTAGTGTTTGGCCATATGGAAGCAGCTCATAGTGGATGATTCCTTTCCAGTCTCACCAAACACACAGTAAAACCTTAATCCTGGTTTGGGCACCGTTTGAGCCGTTTCGCCGCGCTTTGACCACTCATCATTTTCGCACAATATTGTCGTATTTTTTCATTTCTCATCCCAAGTCACCATCCGTTTCAGAAATGACTCGATTTGGTTCCATTTGGCCAAGGCTTCGCAGATGGAAATTTGGTCCATCATGTTTTTTTGCATCAATTCATGTGGCACCCATTCATCGAGTTTCTTTTTGAATTCAGCTTTATACAAATGGTTTAAAACTGTTTTGTGGCCGATCTTCAGCTCCTAGGCGATACTACGACTGCTAACATGCTGGTCTACTTCGATCATTTCCATGATTTTATCGACATCTTCGACGACAGGCCTGTGCGAGGTGCATCTTTAACATCAAATTTATCGGAACGGAATTGACGAAACCAAAATTGCGCGTGATTGGCTATGACAGGAACCATAAACACAATTCATAATTTCAGCCGCCTGGCTTGCATTTTCGCCTCTATCGAAGCAAAATTATGAAATATGCCGAATTTTCTCTTTGTTGACGTCATCTTTTACGCGTTAAATCTTGCAACTGAATCGGTCAATCACAAAACTGTAAAATAATTTTTTTAGTACGGAATGTTACTTTTCCAACGAGTATAAGTATGAACCTATGCGATCAATACATCACGAGATATATATATCACTAGCCATCTAACGAAAAAATAATGGATTTCTTTATCCCCAACCTATTATATATCATTACCCTTGATATTTACAATAACTTACAATTTCATATGTTCCATTAAAATATTAAAATTGCAATAATAATTAACTTATTTTTAATGGTTTTAGAATAAAAATTCAGATTTCTGTGCACCGTTGACTTCATTTGATTGGAATGAAGTAGATCCTAATTTAATAGGCACCTCGAGCATTGATACAACATGTACCATTTGGGGATTGGAGACTGGTCAGGTTAGTCAAGGTTTTTTTTTCATTTATAATTTTTTATTTTATTCCTAAATTCCTGATTTATTTTTTGTAGATGATGGGCAGAGTAAATGTCGTCACTGGCCATGTGAAAACCCAACTTATCGCCCACGACAAAGAAGTCTATGATATAGCTTTCAGCAGAGCAGGAGGTGGTCGTGATATGTTCGCCTCAGTAGGTAAGAATTCAAATAAAGAATATTTCTTATAGAAGCGAAGGGAAAAGAAGAAACAGCGTTTTTAGCTCGAGGAGTTCTTAGTCGTCCATGTATTCTTTCCAGATGTGAGCTCCTATGTGTAATTAAACTAAAGATAAACTGATTTTTGACAGTTCCTTTTAACAAATAGTATTTTTTATCAGAGAGAGGAAAGACCTTAGTAAAAGAAAGTAATTTCATACTTTTCTAAATTATTGTAGAAATTTGATAATGAAAAAGACTTTGAGCCAGGTAAAGAATATTTTGCGTATTACTTCGTTTAGACTAGATATTTTGATGTCAATATGATGACATAATCAACAATGACTACAATGAATAGAATATAAATTATTAGTTAACATAAAAAATTATATATTTTAACAAGCAATTAATTATCAGTTTTCCGATTTTGAAGATAGAGAACTCTACAAAATATATAAAGAAATTTTATAATGAATATATTAATACTTATGATTATATAATATTATAATAGTTAATTATATTATCCACTAGGCTTTTTTACATTTTGAGTACGATTTACTTTTACTTCTTGCCCCACTACTGGTCTTAATTTCAAATTAATTTAATATTAACACATATAACATCTAATAACTATAGCATGATAAATTAATTCCATATTACAAAATTTAAAATCCAAATAAAATAGAAGAAAATCATTAAGAGATTCATAAAAATTATAATTTTATAAAAAATACATATATAATGTTGTGTATTAGATTATAATTAATTTGCTTGTAAGAGCAATATGGAAGAACTATGTTTATTTATTTACAAAAATATAAGAACATAAAAATTAACAACAATGATATGTGACAATAAAAATTTACTGAAAAGCCATTATATATATATATATATATATATATATATATACGCCAAATTAGTGTTAATGCCTATTTCAAAAAAAGAAAAATAACTTTTTACATATAAATGTTAATATCAAGTAAAAGCGTGGGGCACTTTTTAAGCATAATATTTAATTTCTCATGAATTATATTTTTGGTTTCAATGAGCTACTACGCTTTTATATTTTGTCATAAATATCCAACAATTTAATACAAAAATTTTTTTTTTTCTACTTTTTTAAAATACCCTTTAAATGGGTCGATTGCCTTATTTTACTTTATGTGTTGTCATTGGAAGCAAGCCTATATATATACAAAATTTTATATCTCTAGCTTTTCTTGTTTGTAAAATGGATTAGGAGATGTTGTCCAGACAGACAAGCAAATTAAATAAAAGCGTTTAAAATTTATTGATGATTTGCAAAACATCTCTTACTTAAATAGTGTCATCTTGTATCTACTTTAAAAAAGAATAATATGCAAATGATTTTTTTTGTTTAAATCTTTACTCTCCCTAGATATTATCTATCATTACTATAAACATTCAGTGAATCCCTAAAAAAAATTCTTGCGCCATTTAAATGAAAATTTGTATTAATTTTAAAAATTCATAACTGTCCTCTCTTCATTCCTTCCCTTTGTTAATTAAGAATTGAAATTTTTTATTTTTTTCACTACAAAAATATGAATTGAATATAGTCATCATATTATAATTTTATTTTATAGGAGCTGATGGGTCTGTAAGAATGTTTGATCTTCGTCATTTAGAGCATTCTACAATAATTTACGAGGACCCATCACATACACCTCTTTTAAGACTAGCCTGGAATAAACAAGATCCCAATTATTTAGCTACAGTGGCAATGGATGCATGTGAAGTTAGTATTTATTTATTATAAGTTAATTGTATAAGACACTTATTTCTTTTAATAATAATATTATGGGTTAATTAGCATGCCATTTGACGGAAAATAATCTAGTTATTAAATTGCCACAAGTCTGGCTCCAGGACATTTTACCTGACCGTATAAAAGTAAATATCGATTTTAAAATGTCTTTTTCAAAGAAAAAGATTAAATTATAACAATTTTGATATTTGTTTATTAATTAAATTTAATAAAATATAATTTCTTTACATGTGAAAGACACATTTTGATAGAATAGTTTTTGTCCATTTTTGGAGGCCACAAGTATGTATGTTTTTCTTTTATTGCAATGATTTATTGGTCGAAATTTTATTTTGGTGGAGCCATTTCTCCCTCCCGCACTAACTCAAAAACCCGATTGGACAAGCCAAATGTAAGTCGAATGGACTTTATCCAAAGATATTAAGGACTGTTAATATATTATATAAAGTAAATGTATTAAAATAATTAATTGGACCATCAAAAGCTTAAGATTGAGTTATAAGGAAAAAAATCGTTTAAACCTTTGATAAACCAAGTGAGCTCTCTATAAGATTTCTTATAATTTCCAATGCATGGAATAATTATCATTTTTTCTATTATTATTTCATATACATACAGTCCATTTTAATTAATAAAGGATTTCCTTAAGAGAAAGAATTGTATACTTTTATTCAAAAGCCAAATGTTTTTTATAAGTAATTGAATTATATGGCATAGTTTAATTTTTTTTTTATTTTTAGGTGATAATTTTGGACGTTAGGGTTCCGTGCACTCCTGTCGCAAGATTGAATAACCATCGTGCATGTGTCAACGGCATTGCTTGGGCTCCACATTCCTCTTGCCATATATGCACAGCAGGTAATAAGAATACATCATTTGGGCATTTTTCTATGAACATATTACTATTAAGTGATAAGATAATCTAATTTTTCTAAGATAAAAAAAATACGTGTAAATTATTCACGCATTAGAGATGGTAGTTATAAATTAATAATGCCTAAATAAGTAAATGTTTGGAACGCCCGCTGGAAGCCATCGATATTTATTTATATCTATATACGTATTAATTTGTAAACTCTAAATGGTCTTAGCTGCCAAAAAGAGTATAAATGAAAATAAATAAAAAAAAAGAAGTAAATGTTAATAAAATTTATTTTTTTCTAGGAGATGACCATCAGGCTCTGATTTGGGACATTCAACAAATGCCAAGAGCAATCGAAGATCCGATTTTGGCTTATACAGCAGCTGAGGGTGAGATCAACCAGATTCAGTGGGGAGCCACACAACCAGACTGGATTGCTATTTGCTATAATAAAGCTTTAGAAATATTAAGGGTTTAATTTATAAATAATATATCTAAACAACCAAATGAAGTAAATCTAATTTCATGAGTTAAATTTGAATTTTGGAACAATGATTTTGGCCATTTTAAATCCTTTTCTTGTAATATTTTTTCTAAATAATATTTTCAAATTAATATTTATGCAGTCACTTTTTTAGAAAATAAAATAAATTGACCAACTTTTTAAAGTGATTAAAAATAATAATTAAAATATTTAAAGCAAAATAATTTGGAAACGAGCTATCTCTTTATTTTTTACTTTTAAATATTTAATTAAAGGACTTTTCCCATATAATAGAATTAATTTCAATTTCACATCAAAAGTGCAAATATTTTGCCCATAATTAAATAGTCCCAACCTGAGGGCACATCTACACTATTTGTAATATAAAAAATTCATAGAATGATATGAATTAACAATATATATAATTACAAATAATAAACTATGATATTATATATGAAAAGTACAAAACACAATAAAAAACATTGGAACATCCAAATATCAGTCAGTATATACATTTTTCAATATGGTGAATTATATATGTTATGGTTAAGGCTTTTTGGCTAAGGTTAAAAAAAATAAAAATTAAGTACATTAATTCCATTTTTTAACAGTACGAATAATTTTAATTTGATACTAAAAAAAATAATAACTTGACAATACATGATCTGGAATAATCTTATTATAATTGGATATTTTAACAAAATATTGAATTTCAATCTGATCCTGTCCCTTGATGCAGAGGTAAAGGTCTCGCATCAAGTTCCAAAGTTCAATGGTTCGCTTCCCGTCCTGAGCAACAAAAATTTATTTTTGGCTACCAATTAATATAATAGGATGGAGTCTATATGGCCTCAGATGCCGAAAAAGACTTAAAAAAATTCAACCTAAAAAAATATTTAGGTAAGGTAGTAAATTTATTTAGAAAAATATTTTTAATAAAGAAGAAAAGTGAAATAAACTTTTCTTATTTATAAACATTATGAAAGATTAGGAGAGATGTAGTTCAAACTAAAAATTTTTAAAACTATCTCAAAATATTGAAGTCTTTTTTTAATTATTTAAAAGACGAAAAAAAAAATTGGTTTCTAATTATATTAAAATAAATAGGAAATAAAGCGATTCCAAATTCTTTTGCCAAGAATATCTTAAATAAAATAATGTATTAGGAGAAGCGCACAAAAGACTGTTTTGGAAATTCTTCCGAGGTTTTACCCAAAATTAGCAATTAAAATTTTTGATTATACTGCAATTTTTTGATACTGTGTGAATTACCGTAATTGTTTTCTTAAAACATATGCAGCCTCATGGGAGAGGAAAAAAAGACGGTTTTGTTTACTTTTATTTATTTATTATTTATATTTAAATAATTCAGTCTTCTCATTTATTATAATTAAAGATCAAAAAAAAGCAAAGCTTTCAATTTTAAATTTTCATTTTATAAATATAAATATTCTACTAATGTAAGGAAAAAAAATGCAATTTTCAAATTTCCAACAGTATGCATCTTTTCTAATCAGCACTTTTCTATACAGGACGGCTGCAAACCTTCCTCAATTGATAATTTTTTATTACTTTTTTTTATCACAATATATAACATGTACTAAAAATGTAAACTAACTTACAATGCTACAAAAAAAACTTGTCATTAGTTGATATAAAAAGACCTTTACTATTGGAAATTTGAAAAGTGGAATTTTTATTTGATTTTTTCCCTAATATCAAAAATTATTCCAATATTTTCTTTAAAGTGGGTCCCGCTTTTAATGTGGTCACGGTTAATGCTATCACCCGCCTAAAGTGATCATTTTACCTAGTCCATTTACATTCGTATATACGCGCATGTAAAATTTATTTTAATCCCGATATCAGTTATTGTGATTATTTTTTCTTAAAAAAATTATTTATCATTTTACGATCTTCATTTGGGACTCTGCCGCAAATTTTATCTGCTCTGTGAAAAATATTGTTATTGTTTCGGCCATAAATTTCGGTATTTGGTTATTTACAGCACCAGAAGGCTTCATTTACACGTTTGGTTGGTCTGATTTGTTAAAGAGCTAGTTAAAAATTTGCCGGAAAGTACCTATGTTCCTATTTTTGTTAAACTGTAAATCAGTTTGCAAAAACAATGTTCAGTGTGAAAGCACTGAGGGCGATGATGGTGAAGGGGAAGTTGGTATTAAACCACCACGTGAGAGAATTGAGCACTGCAGTGAGGTTTTGTGTTGTACCATCTTAGCATACAATATCGGGCAGAACTATTTTAGAATACGTTAAAAAATAAAGTTATTTGCATTATATATATATATGTTTTATTTTTTCAAATTTTCACAATAACATAAATGTATTTTTCATAGAAATAGTTCATGTAAATCTTTACTGGTAAAAAGTACAATTGCCTACAATAATATTTTCTGTTTATTGTTATTGTTCGGTTAATGTTATCAAAACCTCCAAGTCCCAATGTGATCACATTCAGCGGGACCCACTGAATAATAAATAATCTATTTAAAAAAATAAAACAAAAAAAAAAGATTTTAGAAGTAAAAATTTGCCCCTCTGAATAGTGAAATGTTTTACTGTAAAATCAATTTATTTTAGAAGTGCAAAAGGGAGGAAACTTTTAAATTAGAAAATTCATTTATTTTTGTTTGATATAGACTAATTTCCTAATAGTTTTTTACACAATTTCCTAACTAATTAGATTAGGCAGAAATATTTTTAAAATAGATTTTTTAAAGTAGCATCGAACATATAAAAAAAAATAATAGCAGTAATTTTGATTAATCATCCATGATGTTGAAAATTATTTTTAAATTCAATAGTGCAGGGATTCTCAACCTGTGGAACCCGCCACCCTCAGCGAGCTCGAAGACATGAGAACAAAACAAATTGGAAAAACTAATTATTGAAACCAAATTAAGAAAAGATATATTATGTTAATACTAAAAAATTAAAAAGTTTAAAGATTCAACTATGAATATGCAAAAAAAGTCAGAATCTCTCATTGCACTTATAGGCCTATAGACTTTCAAATTAGAGAGTTGTGGTAATTAACTTAATTCTAACAGAACTAAAATAAAGCAGGGTGATTTTCCATATAGGGCAGGAAATCGGGAATCTAATTACAGATTCAATGAAAAATGCTTTTTCAAGTGAAAAAAAATATAACAATTCCGTTTATTTCAGGGGTAAATATGGAGGAATTGAAAAATAAATAAACATAATAGGGTGATAATGAAAGGGGTGAAAGGAATGCGAGAAAATAAGATGGTGGGTGGCAAAGACAGAGTCTGGAAATTTGATAGACCGGTATCGTTGCATCGAGAAGATGATAAATAACGGAATCGTGGCCCTGAGGAAGGAGAAGTTTATCAAAAGGAGATTGTATCCCAGCAGTGTAAAGAGAAAGCTGTGGTTAATCAGAAGAGGCTTGGAAGGCTCATTGGTACAGGCCCAGAGCTCGATGGATAGTTGATAGCTGAGGGGTCTTGATGGTAGGCGAACGGTGTTCCTGACATGCTGTTCCTTCGTTGGCTACTAGATGGCCTTGCATACTTCTTTCCTTTTCTTCAATGAAAGTGATTATGAGAAATATTTAATTTTTTTTTTATATTTCGCCAAATATTTAAGAAATCATAAGATTTCGTCTAGTCTAGTGATTTTCAAACTATGTCAGGCGTAGTCCTTTTCCCTTAGGGCGCGAAGTGTTCAAAAAGAGAGAACAAAAAAACAAGGTTTCGAGTGACGAGACTCCGCATTGCAGACTGGAATATAGCTCTAAAAAATGATAATATAAAATTATAGAAGGAAAGGGAAACAAAAAAAAAGATTAAAAATATTTTGATATTTCCCTCTCTCCTTTAACCGGGGCAGGGGAGGCCTCAGATCAGTATTTAAAAAAAAAAGGGGGCGGAGCCAATGAAAAATGGTTGAGAAACACTGCAATAATGAATTAAATCCACTGAACTCTATTAAAACTGGAACGCTCACGAACCAGGCTGTTTTCCAAAACTTGGTGTGTATACGTTGTTGCTCTTTTCAGTCAATGTCACATTTAGGGCAAATGGGGACCTATCCTAAATTTAGGCTGAAAGAATTATGGTGTGACATGGAGTGTCGAATTGTAATTGCACTTGTATTTCATATGATTATTTAGACGTGCCACGACGAGTGAGCAAGGGTGAATGAATATAGCACTTAGTGCGATTATTGGAAAACAGCCAGAGATAGCACTCTCGTTGAATCTCTGTCCTTGTCTTACAGTCATGTTTAAAATCTTAAAGGATTTTTAAATCTATGTAATCAATTATGGAAGGCTCCATCTTCAAATTAAAATTAAATTTATATAATTACAAATATATATTGAAATAAAAAAATACAGGCTATTAATTATAAGATTTGCATATTATATATAAGTTTACCGAAATAAAGAAAGTGATGAATATGGATACCTACAGATTTACACTCAACTTTTCATCATAAAGTGGTTGCCTGCATGCTCACATTGGTTCGAAGAGGAATGAATAAATTAATTGATTTTTATTTACACTAAGTGCTTTCACTCTTTGAGAATTTTCAAAAAAACATTTTTTACAATAGGTTAATGCTCTCTCAAACAATCATAAATTTTTATAATTAATTCCATCACCCTATCTCTCTTGTTTATCTACAATATATTTGAGGAGATCCGCTCTGAAACTTCCTCACCTCCCTTTTTATTGAATTCTATTCCATAATTTGGTACCTGATATTCACAAAGAATTGTCATAAGCCTGAGTTCAATGAAAGGTGTGACTCTTAGTAAGCAAAGGTTCACAAAGGACGATCACGGACCGAGGGAACAAAGCGAAATCCCTTAAAGAGATAGTGTGGTTTTTCAATTTTGAGCAGACTATACATAAAATTTCATAAAAAGAAAACTCTTCTTTCTAGCTTTACCCAACCCAACTTGTAAAATGGAGTGCGCCGGTGTACCAAATATGAACTTTACACATTGATTTAAGATTCTCTCCAAACTTCAGATTTCTTCTGTGATAAGTTATCGTAAGCTAGGGAACAATAATTGAATGTAGGCACAATCAGTGAATTTATTAAAAACTTTTTAAAGCACAAAGAAAGAACATTGCCTATCCTCTTAGAATGAAAGAGGCTTTTATATGTTAGATATTTTATTCACATACTGATCCCAATTAAGTTTTTGGTTCAAGAACACTCATAAACTTTTTACTTTTTGCAATATTCTATAATCTAGTTTACTGGAGTGATATCCTCTGACTCATTTATGTAGCTATCAGTTCCGAATATTATCGCCTTTGTTTTATTTTCGTTAATTTTTAATTTATGAAAAACCTTTAAAAAAATGCCAAATTACTGCTAAGGCTGTAATGCGTTCATATTTAAAAAAGGACTTGGCAACTAGTGTCTCAAGTCGGCTTCGTGTCTTTAGTTCAAAATAGAAGCAGAATGTGAAGATACTTTAACAATTTTACTGAAGAACTCAAACAAAAGGGAGTTAATTGATACGAAATTCATCTGCTTAATCAATCGAATTGCCGTGCTCGAAACTTCCCATCAAAGGCCGAGTGATGAAATACAGCTTTGAGGGAGAGGCTGGTCATTGTCGAACAATACCATTGAGATATATGGGGTCCCGAAGAAGCTTAATGAAGATCTTCAGATTATTGCGGAGATTGGCAAGTCACTCAACGTTGACATAGGACCTCAAAAAACATTTTGATAGCATTAGTCCAATTTCGAGTTTTTTTTTGCAAATGCCATTACCTAGCCTTGTTGGGTGACAAAGTTAGAAATTTTATGAGGAAACGAGAACAGATAAGGTGGACAATAAAGACGGGAAATCGTCACAGGTTAATGACACACAATAAGAAAACAGCATCAATCAGGAAAAACAAAATAGAGTTCTTTGAAAGATTATGTAATGATTATGTTATAATAATAATAAAAAAAATAATAATAATAATAATAATAATATTTCTTATCTATGGCGAAAAATTTCAAAGTTGGGTTTGACTAGTCACCGAAAAATCAACCTTTGAAAATAAATGTCAATAGTCTTAGTTATTTTGTTTCTCGGATTTTGATGAGCTCTTTTTAAAGGGAGAGCAGCACAATCCTTCACTCATTAATAAAAAAATAAAATATCGCCCAACAAAAACCCACCAACAAGCACATTCATCAGAGAGTGATTAAAAACCATGTCGACAGAATAAGAGAGAAAGGACAGAGATTCAACGAGAGTCTATCTGTCTTCCTAGGTACTTTCCATAGAGAATGAATAGCCATTTAGATAAAGTTCAGTGTTTAAATCGATGAAATTTCTTTATAAAATTTCTTTGGATGACACAATTTCAATGATAATAGAAAAATAAAATATTAAAAGCCTATTTTCAGAGATTGAACATATGCTCAAATTTTTATAAATTATTTTATTTTATTTATATATTGTATCTCTGGTTTTATTTAATTGTAAAAAAAATACAGATTTAATCTTAAGCCCTTAAAAGAAAAATTGTGGCACTCCTAGCCAATGAACCTACCATGAGTGTTTTATATGGGATTTAATATCCTTACATTGACGAAAGAAACAAGGCCTCAATTTTTCTATCAAGGGCTTAAGATGAAAACGTAATTTTCTGAAAATTATTTCTAAAATTTGCATTAATTATAATTAATTAATTCCTTTCGTTATTTGTTTGTAGAAACATTTTTCTTTATGTCTGATAATAATAATTTTGGGCTCTGCGTCCTGATGTAAAGGTAGTATGTCCGCCACGAAAGCGAAAAATCCTGGTGCTAGACTAGGGGCGCAAATTATGCCTAATCCAATATAAACTCATCTCGCAAAATATTTCATCTTAAGCAATAATTTAAAATAGTTATAATTAATATTTAAACTAGGAAGGTAAGGAAGTGTTGCGAAGGCGTCAAGCGATATAATATACTCTTTCAGGCGATCGATTAAAATTTAATATAAAGCGAAATCAATCACC
>JAAAKE020154225.1:0-11049 GCA_010014785.2 Anisolabis maritima
TTGTTTTTATTAGCCATTCAAATATATTACATTGAGTCATCCATAGAAACAACAAAAATGGATATACAATATTTTGTTTATACATTGAAAATATCCTCTTGGCCGACAGGCTTAGGGATTTACAATTTTGTTATTTGGGTGGTAGTATGAAAACAAGTTTTTACATTTTGTTTAAGATTTTTTTTTCCATATATGGATTACATAATGAGTTATATTTACCCAGGAAAATTTTGGTTATAAAAATCTGGTATTGTCTTTGTTAATTTTTTTTCTTTATAATTAAAAGACATTGATTTAGGGAATAGGGGATGGTGGGGTTTTGGTTTATTTACAAAGGAGGTTTTTTTTTTTTTTGGTATGATATTTGGGTATCTGGGTGGGCGAAGGAGGAGTGTGGGATTGAATTTTTATTTACAATATTTACAATTTACATAAATGGTCTTATATATCTTGTTGTTTTAGGTTGGCACTCCCTTTATCTCAAGCGTGGGGTAGTTTAGTAATCCAAACACCAGTATTTGTCAGGGTCTCTTTTCTCCTTTTTACCCCTTTCCGATATGGACATATCGTACCTCCATATCCTGTTGGGATCATGGCCGCGTAGAAAGTGGTCGAAGGTGATACTTTTGTCGTTTGTTTGTCTAAATGCATGGTATAGGATAGGGACGTAGTCATTGTCTTGTATGTAGCCTAGCTTATCGAGGTAGAGGAATGCCTCAGGTGGAATGAAACCAGATTTTAGGGTTTTTTCAAAATAATTCCCGGCCAGTCCCTCCGGCAAGACACACAATAAATGGTTAACCTAAGAATATTGTTAAATTAATTTTTGAACAAACAAAATAATAATTCAGAAAATAATTTAAATAACACTATAGCAAAAACGAGAATAACATTTATTTTAAATTCTCCTACGTGGAGAATTTGTATGAAAATATCAGTAATAGTTTAATTTAAGATTTTAGAAAATATCATAAAATAATGAGATTGTACCCTCAGGAAAATCTAATAATAACTTCAGCCGGTTTTTGGATAATTTAGACAAGAACCTCACACTCTAGAGAAGTCTGAAGAGGTGTACATGGTTAAATGTTTGAGGTGCCATGTTAAAATATATATTGGAAAAACACAGCAGACAGAATAAAGCAATACCAGAATAATGTTAAAAAAAAGGAACCTAAGACAGCCCAGCATACAATCGAATATGACCATACGACTATGAAAATGTAAAAATAATTCCAAGCGAAAAGAATATTGAAATATTGTTAATGTTAGAAATGTGCAATATAATTAAGCATGGAGAAATTGCAATCAATAAACACCCCAACACAAAAAACTTAAGCACACTATATAATAATATTGTACAGATAAATAATTTATTATTATTTTTGATTGATAGAGATATTGAATTATATAGGGGGAAGCAAAATAAATATGCTTAATTATATTTTTTATTATGATTAAAAAAATCATACTTTTGTATGGTCAACCAAAAAAAAGGAAAAAACTTTTATATACATTTTATATAAAAAATTGTATATGAATGTTTATAAAAAAATTTTATTTCTTTATATAAATATAATGTATATCCTAGAATAAATTCCTTTTAAATTTATTTAAAAGAGAGGCTTGTGAAACGGAATCATTTATAATAACTTTTCGAAGACCAAGATTTATATTTTGATAGTTCTCTGATAGTATATTATTTGTTGTAAAAAAAAAAATTAATTATTAATAATAAGTGTACGCCGGAGAACCAATCTCCTTTTTCAGAACTCTGTGCAAGGTTCACAATCATATCATTTTTTTTACACTTATTATTAATAATTAATTTTTTTTTTACAACAAATAATATATTGTCAGAGAACTATCAAAATATAAATCTTAGTCTTCGAAAAGTTATTATAAATGATTCCGTTTCACAAGCCTCTCTTTTAAATAAATAAATAAATATATATATATATTCACTGACTATTTTGTTTAATTTAAATGTTTTATTTTACTCTGATATTTCTCCATTGTATTTTATAAATAAATTTTTTATTTTAATTATTTATAAAAAAAATAATCTAAAATTAAAATTTAAAACAAATATTTTAATTTAGAAAAGGATGATTGAATAAATATTTAAAAAGAACTCGCCTCACTTTGAAAAATTTTATTCAACATATATAAGCTACTTATATAAAATAGATTCCAGAGAACAGTGGTTTCTTATATTCTAGCATAAATAGATGTTATCGTGTACCCGTTAAAATGTTCAGAAAAGGAAATATATGGAATCTCTATGATAATTATTATATACAAGTTGAATAAAGTTTTTCTTTATGAGCTCTTTATAGTTAAGTGTGATTCAAATTTCATAAATGTTACCATAAATAATTAAACAATTCATTTATATAAAATACTTTTCGATCATTCTTTTGCATTGAATTTAGATATAGAATTCTTTGTAAATTAAATCACGAAATTAGCAACCGAATAGTATATTTAGTACTTAATCATCAGAATAAATTGCTTTTATATTATTAGTCTGGTTAAGTCACTTACTAAATCCTGATAATAATAAAATCATGATTGAAATAAATTATTTTTTAAGTTTACCAAGATTTAAATTTGTGCTCTTAGTTTTCGAAACTTCAACCAATTTATTTTTATTATTATTATTATTTATTATTTCATATATAAATAGAAATATTTAAAAACACTTGTTTTTTAAATTAAATTCACATTTTTAATAAATTTTCTAATTAAAATAAAGCTATTCAGTCAAAATAAGTTGGAGATTCAAAGATGACTGCGGTGGCGCTCATACCTGCTAACTTTTAAATCGACTCAACTCAGACAGATGAGAGCCTATTTCCCGAGCTGATTTGAATAATTAATACTTTTTCATATTTTTGTAAAATATCGGTACCATTTGGCGAAAATTTTTTGTTACCTAGACTCAATGGTCTTGCCTAAATTTTATCGGTTTCTATTTTTTTATAAAAAGTTTATTTATTCAGCCTTAAAAAAATACAATAATGTTTACATACTAATAAACAACAGAAAGAATAATCAAAAGGCCGGTCGCTCGGCCTGACGCCTAATTGATTTGGGTGAGGGGGTGGGGTGGGGAGTCTGGCATAAAGGAGTGGAAAAAATGCCAGCCTTAGCTCGGGTAACTCGTGGCCGCCATCCACGTACTCACAAGATGTGAGCCCCTGAGTGTAAATAAAATTTTATATTTAACTCTTTAATAATTTATTTACACTTTATTAATAAATGAGGTATTAATATAATATAATATATTAGTTACTTTTTGTGCTTCAGTAATTGTGGCGCAGAGACTTTAACTTTTCCAGGCATATTAACTGCGATATTCTCATCTTTTACACTTCGCATCAAATCCTTTTCTCTTTGACTTGTTGTTTTATCATTGCAAAACATTGTAAGAGCAGTCCGAGCTGCTTTGCCACGTTTGCCTGTTCCTGGAGTCAGTTTCACCTTGAATCTATTAAATCCAAATTAGACATAATTAGAACTTTTATAATATAACTTTATTAGAGAAAATTAATTAGGCAGTTTATTGTAATCCTGAGAAGAAGGCGAATAAGCTCTATTACAAAAAATTATCCAAGTCTATAGTTCAAAGGGTCCACTTGGGAAATAATTGTCACTTACTTATAGCTTTGGAGAGTTGAGTAAGGAGCTACAACGGGAATTGCGAATAACAATTCATCCTCAAGGATCGGTATGCCGGTTAATGATTCAAGCATATCGACATCAGCAGTAACTGTGGGCTCTTCATCTGCTCCGTCATCTTCTTCAGCTGCTGGTCGGTTAGAAGATGGACCAACTGAAGGCTGTTTTTTTGTATGGATTGACGAGCTTGTCGTCGGAGTTTCTTTATTAGATTTCTTTCCTTTACGGTCTTTATTTCCCGCAGACTAGAAATAAAAATACCTAATAATTTCAATATCAGAAATGGTGAAAAAGGAAGAGTAATGTTTGCAAATATTATCCCTATTTAAAATTACGATTCTTTCCCAAGAGAAATTTACTGAAATTATGCAATGCTGTTTAGAAAACTCTTATTTAAAATGTAATAATAACTATTATAAACAACATGAAGGGCTGGGAATAGGAACAAATATGCCACCTGCCCTAAGCTAGTAATGACTTTAATATGAACATCATTGATGAAATCAATCCATCATTTTTTTTTACCAAATTGAGGTTGATTGTATCACAAGTTTAAAGAGGGATCAGGTGGTATTCGTGATGGAAAAAATCAATGCATATAATGCTGTTCTAAAATTCACAAATGAAATTGAAAAAAGTAATAGTATTGCTTAGATAAGACCCTATATGATAAAACCCCTATTATAGTCATTGAGTATGGTTTTTGATACCACTCAATGACTATAATAGTAATAAAAGTAATAGTATTGCTTGATAGGGTATCATCATAGCATCATAGAGCTTTATTATATAGGGTCGTATCAACAGCTTTTAAATTTTAACTCATCTAGTCCAATGACCCACAAAATGAATGTCTTGGAAAGCCTTCTCTAAGTTTAAATGATAAAAGTTTCTGGAACATATAAATAAGTACAAAAAAATTACAAAAACAATAATTACCCCAACCCCTTAATAAATAAAATAATTTATAAAATAAGAACAAAACAACTAAAGAAACAAAATACCCCAATTTCACCAAATCAAAGTCAAATTGACAAGAAATCACCAGATATCACTCAGTGACGTTTACCCCCAATTTTAATCAAATTAAAAATGTATTCTTAAAATATAAACACCATTCCTAAAACAAGTAATAACTTAATGTTTTTATATAAGATTAAAGAAAAAGAAAAAATGGAAACAATATATATATTAATAAAGTTTATCAAATAATAAGCAAAGACGGTAAAGAAGTATACATAAAAAGGACATTAAAACTAAGTGTGGAAAAATGAAAGTAGGTCACTGGATAAAAAAGATTATTTAAGAGCCATTCAAACATATGTCAATGAATTAGAATATTATGTAGTGAAGAAAATTGGCAAACTAAGATTCTTTAAAAAAACTTGTTACGTCCAACTAAACAGAAATAACATTAAGAACACCAATGGTCTATTCAAGACTCTATTGGGAGAACATAAAATTTTATCATGTGAAAAATCATTTTTTTCTTCATGTAGCCCGTTCAAACATAGTGTTAATAAATAACAATTATTTAGAAGTCTATTATGAACTTTTTTAATTTTATTGTTATGTATGAATCCTTATATAAATTAAAAATAACTAAGACAAAAGATAGATTGAACTGTAAAACCTAGCTTTGAATTATTTTTATTTTTAAACATCGACTCTTAATAAATTAGAATTAGATCAAAAAAATAAAAAGTATAATTATTAATGAACAGTCACTTTCCAAATATGAATGTATCAATCACTGAGATACAAAAAAGTCTCGAATATAACTATATATACAGTTAATGAATGTATATGAGTAAACCTCTGTAAAAGAAATGCCAAGGTGCCTTTGAAATATCAGGGCTTTAATATGAAAATTATTGCATTGTTTTTTCCTCCTCCTGGCGAAAATATAGCGGTGTCACCTCAATCTCTAAAAATTGTTTTGTAAAGAAATTCCGCTAAAGAAAAAGGAAGATATTTGTTGTTGAATGTGGGAGACAAAGTTCCTGCTTGTTCATACTTTTATAAAACGAATTATTAGCAAATTCCAATAAACATACCTGCAAAATATCCATTCGTAATTTTCTTTCCTCTTCATCTTGATATTTATATTTTTCCTTGATTTTTTTCAATTTAGCCTTTTGTCCTCTCTTTAATTGATTATCTTTTTTCCCTTCGATTTCCGATTTGTTTTTAATTTCAGGTATTTCCTTGTCTTTATTTTGTTTTTTTAATTTGACATTCTGTTTTTGTCTTGTTGGTTTCGATTTCACAATCACAGGATGTTCCTCTTCAATAAAACCTTTATTCTCATTTAATTGTTCATAAAATTTTGTCCCTTTAAATGGAGGAAGCTTTTTTTCGTTTAATCTACAATTATTTATTATTTAAATAATCTTATAATAAAAAGAAATAAAAAAATAAAATATTAAATTATCACTTACTCTTTTTCTTCTTCTTCCAAATTATTTTCTTCATTGATTATAGATTCCAAAAATTTATCATTCTCCCTGGTGAAATACTTTATATCTATTTTATTCTCATTTTCTTCTTTTTCTTTTCCTTCTTCATTTTCTTCTTTTTCTATTTTTTCTTCTTTTATTATATCTTCAAGTGCTTCTTTAATATCTTCCAAAGTCCAATCTTGAGGTACTTTTGGATCTTCCTCTTCTTCATCCTGGCTATCATCGTCTATATCAATTTCTTGATCAGGTCCTTCGGTCAATTCGGATGCACTTTCCTCATCTTTACTTCGAATTTTCCTTTCATCTTTATGTCTATTAAAAAATAAAAATATATTCATTTCAACATTTTAATTTCTTGCCTTAACCAAAAGGGTTTCAAAATGAGTTGTGACTTCATTTTTCATTCATCTCATCCAAATTTATAGAGTAAAAAAAGTATTGAAATTAATATTTTCCTTTCTTTTTAGTAAATAATTTTAATATAATCAAGTACTTTAACTTCAAAGAAATAAGTCAATCACATGCGCACAAGAAAGTTTTTTTTTTGACCATAAAAAAATGTCCGCAAGCGGCTAAAGGTTTCAAGTTGATCTAGAAACAAAATCTATAGAAAATAAATATAAATAAACTTTATTTTGAAAACATTTATTTTTTATAAAAAATATACTAAATGTGAAGAAAAAGTTTTAAAAGTGATTTTTTTTAAACAATTATTTTTGAAACTTAAAATAATTAAGTTCTTTCTCATTGGGTTACATGCAAAAAATATCAATTCGAATGTTCAAAACAAGTAATAAGTCCTTTCATACTAGTCCTCAAACTGGTTGTAAATCATTCTACGTAATAACTACTTTGTTTTGAAATTTTTTATCGACTTATAATTGAGATATGATTTTTTCAAATTTCAGAAAATTTCATTTTCAAGATTTTTAACTTTGTATCTTATGAATAAAAAAATTAAGCTAATGACCCGATATTGTGCGCTCATATTAATTTTGCTTTTAATATTTCATCACTTACCTAAAGATAGAACTATCCTCTAACTTGAAGAGAAAGCTAAAACCCATAATAAGATTGGCTGGCAAAAGATAATTCTTTTTCCCTCGAACCATAAAACTTCCAGTTTGTAAATATTCACCAGTAGGAGCTGTCTTTGAAACTTGATTACTATACACCCACCAGGCATTCGTTAAAACTTTTGCATCCCAAGCAACACTAAAACAAAAAAAAAAAAATTGCAAAAGGATTTTTTGTAATTCTGATTTGTATTAAGTCTGAAATGATAAAAAAACAAACAGAAATAAATCACCTATAACAAACAGCCATAATTCCACTTTCATTTAAGGTCTTCGGGGGAACAGGTTGTCCGGTGGGATTCTTAATAATAACACTTGATGCTCCTTGAATATCAGCATGAACATAAATATCATTTTGGCCCATATATCGCTTGACAATTAATTCGTTTTGTTGTTGATCTCGTCCACCAATGACTAAAAATTTAAAAAAATATAGAGACCTATTAGAATAAATTTTTTAAAATTTGATTAAAAAATTTCAAATTTTAGTCCACTGGAAGACTAGAAAACACTGATAAAGTAGAGTCTAGGCAAAAAAAGTGAATTTATAAAGAATGAAGTTTAATTACAAAAAAAATGTCTTAATATGAACATTATATTAAGGTTGGTGAAATGAGGTTTGGTTTTCAGAATGGGAGATAAAAAGATTTTAATATACAATAAAATTCTTATATCAAAATATGAAACAAAAAATAATACCTAGATAATTTTCCGAACTGATAAACCAAAAAAATTTTTCAAACCAATAAACTTTTCTAGCCTTGTTTATATTTCGAATCACTTTCATTTCTTTTAATGTTTGTTTGGTTTTTCGTTCCGCTGATTTAAGGGCTTTAGTTGTTGATTCAATTGTTTTTTGCTGTTTTTTGGCAGCTGATCTTTTTTGATCATAATATCTAAAATAAATAAATAAATAAATAAAAAATTAGAGTTATTTTCTATATATTTATTATTATTTACTTTCTTGCATTGGCATAGGCACTCAAATCTAAATCAACATCAATGTTCATTGTTGGAAGTTCAGGTTCAACATCGTCATTCTCAGCATCTTCATCAAAATAGGGATCTCTAGAAATAAAATTATAACAAATGCATAAAAAACCAATAGAAGATAAAAAGAGAGATGGTTGTGGAGATCTTTGCAGGAGGTGCAGGAAATCAAAAAAATACTATTTATTCTCAACGACATTTCTAATGATAATCTTATTCATCAACAGGACGAAAATAATGTCAAAAATCAAAGAGTAGAGCATTTTCATACAAATATAATTTGTTTTGGGTGACGAAAAAATACATTGTATATAGACAAATTTGTCTTTCGGTTAGCACTGGTGTCTGTTTTTTTTCATAAGAGCCCAATCTGTATATATGTACAATTTAAAAATACTCAAAAAATGTTTTGTCTTAAACGATATGTTGAGGGTTTTGATAGTCTATGGGTTGTTTAAAAAACACCAACTATTTCAAATCAATCGATATTACTCATATATATATTCAAAAATATTCTTTTGTATAAATATGCTTTGCCATCTAACTTTTTGACATTATTTTTGTACTGTTAATTAATGTGATTAACATTCGAAACCTCAAAGAGAATAAATAGTATTTTTTGAGTAGCTGCTGCCCCCCCCCCCCCCCCCAGACCTTAATTGCACCAAGGGACAAGACCAAAAGTATTGTTTTATAAATGGAAAAATTAATATATTGTATAATTAATAAATGAAAACATTTCTGATGAGAGAATTAGTTTTATACTATTCTTCTCAGCATATGCCACTCCTCTGAGGAAAAAATTTATACATTTATATACCTTTATAAAAGAGAGAGTAGGAATTGGTTAGGCAATGAGAGGCAACAAAAACTTACGATAATCGTAAAGTGATATGATTAATATTAAGTTTCAATCCCTCGATGCAAGTAGCTTTGACATCTCCAGCGGCTGTTGCTTCTTTAACAATTGCTTCAATATCTGGCCAAGAAGTTTGGGTAGCTATTAAACTGCGAATGGCCAAAATAGCCTCATCTACTAATTCCTATAAATGTAATTAATATTACATATCAATAATAATAATAATAATATACATATGTCAAAATTTTTCTTTTTCAAACCTGATTACGAGTAATTAATTCAGCCTTTTTCTTATCTAATTCCTGCGTCGCTTCCAAAGCCTCTAATCGTTGTTCATGATCTTTTTTGACATTAGCTAATTTCTTTAAGGCTTCTTTTTCCTAAAAAAGAAACAAATATAAAATATTATATAAAGGTTTTATTGATACTAAATAAAAATAAAAAGCATTGGTTTATATCATTAAAAGAAGACATATATGGCTGAAGAAATGATAAAAGTGTTAAATACCTGTTGAAGAGTTTTCATATCAATCTTTTGACTTTCAACTTGTGAGAAAAATTCATCAACAGCGCGATCAAAAGATGGAAATTCTTTTATAGGAGTATTTTCATGTTGAGCAAATCTCATTGGATGAAATTCTTGATTGGTGTAAAATTCCTCCTCGCCCCCCTCAGGAAGGGGCCGTTTTTCACATTTCTGTACAATATATCCCTAAAAATATGCATGTTTAAATCAAATTATGCCTAAGTTTTTGGGATTTTCGGATTTTGGCGAACTTGTGACGGTATTTGTAAATTTACTTTTGATGGTGCATTAATTGCTTGGGTAATAATTTCCTCAGCTTCTTGAAGAGCTTCTATTAATTTTTCTACATCCTCTTCAAGAGAAAAACTTTTACCAAATTTTCGGGATCCAAGGCCAAATTTTGATAAAATGTGCTCAATAACTGCAGGGCCATAATCTTAAAAAATCAATATAAAATATATAATTTAGATTTGTGACATTTTATAATGAAAAATAAAAAGGTTAGATATTTACCTAGATTAGGATTAAGAATTTTTTTTAAGTTGTCTCCAGTTTTTGCCGATTGAAAGAAAGATAAAATTTTTTCTTTGGATATGTATTCTTCTCGAGTTCGAGCTCTATCAATGGGATATTTTTCTCTAACTGCAAATCTTTAAAAAAAATATTTTTTAGTTAGTGAAATGATAATTAAGAAAGACTAAAGTAGATCACATTTAAACAGACTTTAAATTATTTAATTAGATTAAAATGTTAAATACAAAAGAAAATTTTTTTTTCAAATAGTTATTTCTATGGATGTTTCCCAGTTATGAAACCAAATGCGCAAGCAGTACCGTCCTGCTCATCATCTACTGATTCTCCTTATTGAGCCTTTTTGATTTTGGCGAGTGCCTCGCATAGTGGAATGCGATCAGTCTTGGGTGTCATTTTTTTAAGTAAAAATCTAAGAGCGCTTTTAAGGAGACAACAATGATGAGTAGATCGTTACTTTTCCAAAACAGGCTATTGACAATGCTGATATTATAATAAAATAATTTTCATTGTTAGCTGATTGATTGATGAAGCTATGAATGATGTTGGGCATTTTTCTTTTTTTAAATCATGTTGCAAAATAATTAAAAATTAAGGACAGTATATATATATTATCATCAAAGTAGTAAGATAAAAAGATTTGCCTTTTAACAATTTTATGGTATGAAAATACATGCCCTGCCAGTCAAACGTGACAGTTTTTAAAAAGTACTCAACAGTCAATTTTCAAGATTTGTTTCTTTATTTTTTTTTAAACATTAAAGTAGGAGTGTGAATTTACAAAAATTGATAATTTTTAGAGTCCATTAAACATGAAAGATAACGATACTTAAATGTCTATCCTGTTGTTTGATGCACACCACCCCCCACCCCACCCCCCTACCCCAATTAAGCAATACAAGACCCCACCATGCAGACATT
>JAAAKE020154236.1:0-30988 GCA_010014785.2 Anisolabis maritima
AAGTTTCTTAAGTGAACAATTCAATTTTTTAATATTAAAAATTATGTATATGTTACATAGGGGGGGCATAAGAATTTAAGAAAGGTTTAGGTGGGGCATGGCACAAAAAAGGTTGGGAAACACTGGACTAATGGATATTGGGATATCAAATATTCTTTTAATAAACCATAATAAAAATCTGGTGTTACCAAGAACAAAACTAAGAACAAACGTCACAACTTTCTCTTACCTCCTTAGGCAAGAGAAATTAATGTAATGTACTATCAAACCAGATTTTTTTGTGTAGACCTATTTTTTTCTTTCCGAAAGTATATCATCACCCAAGAGGTAAAAAGTGATACCATCAATTATTTAATTCCAAATAGCTTGAGGGAAATATTTAAAAAATTAAATTAGCACCTAAATCTTGTTTATTATCAAACTTAGGATTTAAAAATATTTACATTGGCGTTAGCACGACAACCATTTCTCAATTCTCCTAGCTTTTTTTATGGAATATTCAAAACCTCAAATTGAAGACCCCACAGTCTATTTGTAGAAAATAATTAATACATCTTAAAGTTTTTCTAATTTATTATATGAAGAGCCAATAATCAAAATCGTTAGTTTAAGAGAACATTACAAAAAAAAAAACTAAAAACTTTAAGAGTAAAATGAGTCTCAAACAATTTTGTGAGAGACCATCTAAAAAATAATTGATATACATATGAATTTAAATCAAATCTTTTGATAAAATAAAAATCAATCAAGAACATCAATAAAGTACTAGGTCAGGCTGCTCGATTTTATTGAAAACCTTGCTGTCGCATGCGTTATGAGTACTTAGCTTAAATATAAAATTTCAGCTAAGAATGTTTGTCCGTTGAGTTATTTTGTCAACACATAGACAGACCATTTTTTGATACCTATTTTTTTTTTTTTAAGATTTAGACGTCAAAACGTGTATTTCCAATGAATTGCCGAGATCGAATATTTTTGCGATTGCAATACTATATCAACTTTATTAAATGAGCAATTCTTGTATATATGTCTACTAGTATATACCTGTATGTATATAAATTTTTTTTTTTTGAAAAACGCTCTAACTGTTTTATGGAATTTTATTTATTTATTATTCTGGGTATTTAGAATGTCTCTTTTTAGTCGAGTCTATTTACAAAATCGTAGGTCTCTCACAAAGATTTTATTTTTGAAAGGCCTCTCTTGTTGGCACTTGTACAATTCAAAAAAAAAATCTGAGCAAAGTCGTCAGGTACTATTACATATATAGGTATGAGAAAGTAAAAATAATCTTGAATAATCAAATATTCTATTTCAAAGATTTTATTGGTAATGATAATCTTTTATATTGTCCGCGTCATTCTGATCTTAGAGGCAAAATTCACTAGGGGGCAACATAGTTAGCCATGCCCCTGAGGTCTGTATCTTTTAGCGTCGTCTTCCCCCTCAATATTCTGGTTGGGTACCTTGTCGCTTGGCGGTGATTCACACAGAGACTATTTTCCAAAACTTAGTGTGACACTTTCCATTTGCACTTTCCTCTATCTTTCCTCACTTCAGTCACATACACATTTAGAGCAGTCGGCAACTAACCTAAATTTACTTTGGCGAATGAACTATCAATATAGTGGAATTGGATTTGCACTTCATATGGTATAGACGTCAAGTTGAGCGAGAAAGAATGCATTAATAATGCACTTAATGCGGTTATTGGAAAATGGTCTTAGTGTGCACGCTTTTCATTTACACTTTGCTATATCGTTATTCACTTCAGTCAAGTGCACATTAAGACTACGCATTCATTCGCTCCTGTTCTCTAACTAACTCCTTTTCTACATGAATTGTACCAACCTGCCTTATTTTGATGGACGCATCTGCTTATGCCTCAAGCGTTCATTAGAATTGCTATCATTTGTGGCTCTAAACATTTCTTGCTCTTTACGATATCGAGTTTGTTCTTCATTATTTGGATCTCAAAGTCTTTGTTCATCTTTGATTTATTCACCTGATCATCATAACATATTGAACTTCAATTTTATTATTAAATATTAATTTCTATTATTTTTTAAAATTGTTCGAAATAAAATATTTATATGAAATTTATTTTATCATTCATCATTGAATATTTTTAATATAAATAGTTTAAATAAGCATTAAAAATATTCTCCTGATTTTACAAACCTTATATAATCAAATTACAATTACATTTTAAAAACATTTTCTCTTATATAAATATCCTTTTTGTTTTAAAAAAATATTGTTCTGCATTTTTATTTAAAAATAAACAACCTTAATTTAATTAAAATTCAGAAAAAAAAAATGGAATCTGATATTATATTAGCCCTTTCATCATATGAATAATTAAGAGGATAAGATTGCCATTTTGTCCTAAACAATATTAAAATCTATATTTGGATATTTTCAAGAGTTTATTCATATAAATTATGATGAAAATATTTTTCTTAGAAATTACTAAATGGTCGAGTGAGTATGAAAATAACAACAATAATAATAATAGTATTTATGAGTTTATGTAATATATTTATATATTTTATTGATATCGTTTGTTTCAAGAGTAAATTTCTCGGCAAGTTCGAACTATTTATTTATTTATGTGAAATTAAAAAATCTACCTTCTGTGGAGTGAGAAGCCCTAGTACCCTCCGCAAAAAACTTGAAAATTGAGAACAAAATGAATAGTTTTGTCATTGAAGCTTTCACATTTGTTATCATTTTCGGATTAATTATGGTTTATTTGTATTAAAAACAATATGTTTCGGCCACTCAATCATTGTACTTCTTCATGTATAATTCAAATACAAATTACAAGAGTGTTACATAGAGAAATATACAGATCCACTTCAGATTGTAGATCTCTAGAGGTAAGACTTTTTGCAATTTATATCGAATTGAATTTGAAGAAGGAAATAAAATTAATGGCCAAAACCTTGTATATAATACAAATAAACCACAGCTAAGCAGAAAATGTAATTAATTTATTAAAATCATTAGTTTAAATGTTCATTTAGCTTTTGTTGAGAATAGGAGAGGGGGATCATGACTCCCATCCGTGTATCCCTGTATCCCGCTTAACTAAATTGAAACAGAACGGGGAAAAAAATATGACAACAAAAATGAGATTAAAAAAAAAATTTGTCTTAAAAACTTGGGATCCTATACTCTATTTATTAATCTATATATTTATTAATAATTGTTTAAAGAAGAAAAAACAAGAGATATATTGATTCATTTTGTTCTTTGCATTATATGTTATATATATAATTTTGGTCTATTTATTGTTTAAGGCCAGCCTTTACTTGGTCATTACTGAAGTTTTATTAAATATAGTATAAATGACTAATTTATTAACTCTCAAATCGCCGACAAATTAATTAGCTTACCCTACAAAATATTATACCCTTTTAACTTTTTAGTTAGATATCAAATTTTAGAATAGTTTCAAATTGTATGAAGTTGTATGTTTAATTTTTTCCATTCTTGGTATCAGTTTCTTTTTATTATTTTTACAAGTGTCTCATATAATAATTACACATTTACACATATAGCGATATTTTTATTTTAGAATGAGTTGTCACCTATTTAATATACATTTACTCTTTCCAAATTAAGGACTTTACGAGGAAATTTTTTTCTCTTTTTAAACATTCCTTTTGTTTGTTATATTAATTTTTAAATAAGTAAACTTAATTATAAACGTCACAGCATTAGTAGAGTATATGTATTTAGAACTTGTGTATAAAATAAATGTCAATTTATAAAATTATTAAAATGTATAAAAATATAATAAATTAACCGTTCGTCCATACCTTGCGTTTGCTCTTCATATAATTTTGGATTCCCAGAACACACCGGTTATTTTTTTAGCTTTTCGTAAGCTTATATCTATTCATGTTTTTTTTTTTTTTTTGCTAATCTAAAGCTCTGCAAAGGAAAGGGATGAGGGCAAAGTAATAAAAGAAAGAACAAATTACAATTCTGGTGATATTGTCCTAATTTATTTATTTATGAAACTCTGCTTCTTTTGAATTGTTCCAACCTTCAAGTCGGCTGTATTATTTTTAATATTGCGAGCAAAAGGAGCTCAATTGTCCTTCGTATAAATTAATCACGCGTTCACTTTTTCAAATTTCAGTTGTTTATTTCTTTTTTTTCATTATATTGTATAAAATTCTTTCTTTAGCTTTATTACTAAGATATGAAATATTGCAATAGCAAAGTTTTATAATTTCTTTTAAAATATTGAATTGAATTTAAGCTGAAATCAAATTTTAACTCTAGAGTTTTCATTGTTTGTCCAATAAATTATCATTTACCTAGGGCTGCCAAGAGTTTACTCTGACATTCTATATTTAATATTTATTATATTATTTAGTAGTTCCATTTCAAGATCGAGCCCAGGGTTACAGCCCCGCCTGCCTCATCCTCTTAACTATTATTTTTTTCCTATTAGAAATAATAGCTAAATGAGCAATATGTATATTTTAAAAAATAAATTTAGTCTAAAATAAAATAACCTTAATAGTATCCATCCGATTCATAGAAAGCTGACCTTCTTATATAGAGTAAAAATGATAAAGGAAGGAAGAATCTGATAAAGGCATTCTCCGACAAATAAAGTAGCGACTATCCTCAGAAAAAAAATGTTTCACGAAATACGTATATCAAACATGTCTTCCTTAACTTATTTTTTCTTATTTTTATTGTTGACGTCTTCACATATAAGTTCCCTCTTTTGTTTATCATAATAGTGTTTATTTTAATATACTATTTTTTATTTTTAATATCTTTGCCACTCAGGGGTGGAGAATACGCGGATGGGAACCACGATTTTCCCGAGACCGGTATTGCTTTTACTTACAATCTTACCCTTCTCTCATCATGTAACAGACTTATTCTCCTCTAGATCGTTTCTAAAGCAAAGAAGAAGAAATTTCCAATATCTCTACTATCATATCCCTTTCAAAATTCATTTCCATTTCAATATTTTTTTGTATTATATGCACAAATAGGTTATTTTTTGTCTTCATTTTATTTAATTATAATTAAAAAATCAGAACAAAAAATTCAATAAACATATTTACCCTCGTTTACTATTTTTTATCATTTTTCTGGCAACATTTATATTTCATGTTTGTAAATTAACTTCGTACTTGAAGGTGATGAATTCATCCATTCATTTCACCAGTGTATTTCAGAGAGGGTTTTTTTAATATATTTTAATACTAGGCTATATTTCGTAAAAGATTAGATTATCCTTTAGGCTTAAAAGCTTATAGCCTTAGGCCTTCAGAAATGTTTAACTCTTCAGATTAAAGAAATAATTTTTATGTTTAATATATGAGACATAATTATTGAAACTCACTCGTTAAGAAAAAATTTGACCTACAAGCGATTCTTATTTATTATATTATATTTTGTACTTCTAAATAAGTTGGTAAATTTTGTACTTCTAAATAAGTTGATAAATTTTGTACTTCTAAATAAGTTGGTAAATGAACATTAGATATAAAATTTATTTTAGAGAAGTAGTGAAACGCATTTCTTAGCTTGTGGATGATGGAAACTGTAGCGTAGCTAGCCAGGATTCTTATTGGAAGGGATGTGTGCCCAAATAAAATCTTTTTCTTGTATGATCTTTAGAGTTAATTTTTCTTTTTTTGCAAGCGGTTCTTAATAGAAATTCATTTTATATTTATATAATTTATTTCAGGTTTTTACTAAAATTTTATGTTCATTTTTACAATTTTTTTTGACTTTGAGGCGGGGGCCAGAACATAACATATTAATCCTCCACAACATCTCAACCGATTGAGAGTATTCATAAAAATTCTATTATATGTTTAATAATTTTTTTAATTTTTATTTATTATTTTGGTTTTGCTAGGGAATACATTATATATTAGACATATAAATATAAAAATATGTGACAAGTTAAATTAAACTTTCATATTGGTTATAATTTTTTATTAGCATGACCCTTTATCCTGTCTTGCATCTCGAACTTACTCCTATCATAATATGGCCTATATAGTTTACCCAAGAAATATTCTTAACTTTTTTAAAGTAATTTCTTAAAGTAAGATTCATATTATAATGGATCCCAAACCTAAATCAAGTCATGAACATATTTTAGTGTTGAAAATGAAATTGAATTAAGACGGTGAAAAAAAAAAGCGATGACATGAACTGGAAACAATAAAAAAAAATCATGTCAATATCGGAAATGTCTAAGTAGACCTTTTCAATATATTGATAAGGCAGGAGATGATGAGAAAAAAAAATAAAAATTTTAATATCTTTCTGAATATTTTATAATATATAGGGATTGCTTTTAATATTTTATCTCATGTTAATAATGGAAATTAAATTCAAAAAACCTAAAGAGATCAAGACCCGATATATTTAAAGTAGAATCAAATAAAAGACAATAGAATCCAATTTTTCTTTTTCAATATAATTTTTTTAATTTAATTTCCTCTTTAAAAATAAAATAAAATGAGATTTTTATGAGAAATTTTGTGAATTTCTAATGGTTTCAGAATCTGTTGTTCTACTACGAGTCCGAGGCTTGCACTAGGCCATCGGGTGTGGTGCTCCTCGAGGGTTGTTACTGCGAGAGACTTATCAGTACAACGTCATCGGCTAGTGCACGTGGCATCGAACCTGAAAAACAGGTGCAGGTAGGTTTCCAGCACCTCCCCTTTACTTTCTGCCCTGTTAGCATCGTGAGCAACAAGTTGTCATTTCTAATTACGTACAAAACCAAACCGTGCGCTTTATTTATGTATAGAATCACTCTCTTGTGCTATTCTCTTCATTTCCCACCTTCTCGACAATCGTATCTTTTGGTGTAGGCGAAACCTCTGTACTATTTGACTCCCTCTTGCTTAATTTACAAAATATCTATTTATTCATTATATCATGAATGAACCTGATTTTGAATTTATAAAGGTCGTTTGTAATGTAGTATTAAATAAGAATAAACAAATTTGTTGTTTTATTATTAGTAAGCTAATAATTCCAAGGTGTGATATATTTATTGTTTAACTCTTTATTTATTACAAGGATAGTTGATTTCTCTGAATCCAATAAAATATAAGACTTTTCCATTAATAAAATACCTTAAAAATATATGGCACAATTAATGATTTTTTTTAATGGTTCCGGTTGTCATCTCAACCAAAATAACTGTTTTTTCTGTTCCATATTATTTTATTAAGGTGTATAATGAACTAATTATCAACGTGTATTTATATATTTTATTTTATAGAATTATATAAAATTAAGTTAATACACAATTAAATTTATTAATATTAAAATCATTCATATAAAAAAAGGTCTTGAGGGAGGCGAAAGGGGCCAAAAGTCACCTTCTTTTCCAAGTGAATACCACAAACTTAGATGTTTCCAAAATCTTTTATTAATTAATGAAAAATTTATAAAAATATTTGTGGTGATTAATTCTAACTTCCAATTATATTGAACATGAACACTTGGACCATAGAGATTTAAACTTTTTTTTTCGCTTTTTAATTGAGTTCCTACGCGGTCATCTTTCCGATGGGTTGTATAAACTTTTTCATACCTCACTTTTTAAGATACACAATCATGAAAAACTAATAATCAATATTACATTTTTTAAATAAAATATTATTATTTATTTTAATTTATATTACTTTTTTTTATATAAAATTAGTTTTTCATGGTTTATACAAACTTGCTCATATCTCTTTTCTAGTATGTACACAACTAAGTAAACCGCTAGCACAAATAACTGAATATTATATTTTTTATACAATATTAAATGTTTGTTTTTCTAATAAAATTAAAATTTAAAAAAAAAAAAAAAAAAACATTGATTTAAAGATTGATTGGATAATCTACCCTCTAGAATAGCCTTACCCAATCTTTTTTTCTCTTGGGCCATTTGTTCATTTGTTTGCTTCGTCAAGCGGGCTGCAACCAAAGGTTTTCCCATAGCCAAAAAATTACGAAATTTAATACAAAATTTCAATAAAAACAAGGAAAAACGTGAAAAAATAAAAAGTTTAAATGGATTCTAATAAGAAAAAAAAAAGCTAACTCTAAAGAAATTTTATTTGGACATGGGGAGTCCAAATAAGAAATCTCATCTGGCTACAACTTGTTAAAATACCTTCTTCAAAGATGCTTGAAATTTACTTTGATAAATTTCGAAGGACGAAATTGAAATATTGAATTTAAAACTGATAGTTTTTTAAAATATCAGTCAAATTTTGATTTATCTTTATTTCATTTGAGCTAATATCAGCGGGCTTACTAATACCATTTCAAGAGGAGTCATTTTAAATTGTTGTAATATTTCTTGAATCTTCAAAATTTTTTTAATACATTTTTTTCCAACTGTAAAATTCATTCAATAGAAACTGTTTTTATAGAAATTTTTTTTCAGTAGAAATTTTTATTTTATTAGGAATTCACATTTTTAAAAACTGCCTCCGGGCTGCATATAAAAGCTCGGTGGGTTTGTAAGTATGAGTATTGAAAGTTTGCGATCTTAGATTTGGGGAAGTTTCCCATCTCATGCCAGATGAGAAACATTATTAAACTTGTACTGTTTGAACTTAACAGCCTGAGGATGCTCCCCACCTAAGCCTGAAACTTCGCTCTTGTCCTGAACTCTCCGTCTTTTCTCTTCCTCTCTTCCTTTGTCTTTATATACTTTTTAAGGAAGAAAAAACACCCCAATATAATCCTAAGAAAGTTACGCTTCAGAGTAATCACAATGTGTCAGTCTCTGAGACATTAGTTAATGGAAAGAGAGATGCATTTAAATCCTATTGCAATCTGGTAAATGTTCTGAATATCTAAAGTTACAATACATGCACTTTACCTGTATTTTTAATAACATGAACCTCTGATAGCAGAACACTGCTACTGATATTATTTTTGATAATTCTTTGCATTATATGGTATATCTTTTTTAACTAAAATTCCAAATAGGTCATCAATAGACTTAAAATTTCCAATAAAAATAACTTTCCAAGTCAAAATGATATTGTACAAATGGCATCAAAATAACATAATTCAAGCTATTTTATTTTTTGTTGATCCTGAGTCCCATTAAAAAAAAATATATATCTATTTGTGGGCCGCATCTTTATGTTTTAGATTGTAACATATTAAAAGAAAAATAATTGAAGATTTAATAAATTGTTATTTTGCCATTTATATATTATCTTTTGAACTTGGAATTTCTTTAAAAATTTTAAGTTTATAGGTCACCTATTTGGAATTTTATAAAGAAAAAAAAGTTATTCTTTATATTTCAAAAGAAATATCAATAGACACCTGGGACAACGTGTTGAACAGCCATTACATAATTTATTAAATCTTCCATTATTTTTCTTCTAACTTCTCTAAAAAATATGTAATAATAAATGCGGTCCACGAATAGATATTTTTTTTTTAAAGGGACCCTCGATCTATCAAAAGTTGGATAACCCTGACATAAATCGATAAACAGGACCGGTCTTAAGAATAATAATACGGAGCCCCTCTATAAAGGGTGTTCTCCAACTAATTTGTTCTTTACTTTTTTTTTCGAGTTATTTACTCTTCATATTCTCGGGGCTCAATCGAGCTAATTAGCTCCAACCAACCCTCTCAATAAATGAAAGAAAACTTATTATCACGACTGATTTATATTTATAATTCCAATTATTAATATTAATTAAATAAAAAATTACAACCAATAAATTTACCTCATAAAATTTATGAATATTTATAAATAATTTAATTATCAAAAGTAATAATTTGTATTTGAAAATAGAAACATTAAATTCAGCAATGATATTTGAAATATTTAATGACTAGTAAGGTAATTGAAATTAAAATATAAATCAATAATCATAAAAAAATGTGTGCATGCGTATATAAGGAACGTATTATATATGCAAATTAACAGTTTATTCTCTAACTAAGCTACTCTAAGCACAGAAATAAGTGTGTTTACAAATGAAAGGACTGGTTCATTAGTATGTATTATTAGTATTTATATATGCACATAAAATTATTCCTTTTATAAATCTTATATATACTCTCAACTACAAAATTAATTGATACAGCTACCTGGAGCTTTCAAGGTCGGAAAAAGGGTCAAAATGTTTGCCTTTTGGAAAAAATGTTTTGAAATGTTTTAAAGAATTAAAATACTATCTTAGAATTTAGGCATAAATTTTCTTAAAGTGTGTTTGTGGAATAAATAAGTATTATAATAGTAAAATATACTTAGAAAAACCTTATATACCGGTACTCAAAAATGAGTCCGTTTTATAGCTCCAATGTAGTTAAATGCAAATAGGGTCTAAAGAAAACGTTCGTTATCTCGAAGTTCGGCATTAGAAGCTCCACTGTACATATTTTTCCACGTTCAGTACTCGGGGCTCCTGGCGACCTCCAGATTTGCCATCCGTTAACTCACCCCTGGTCAGCACTCAAGGGCTCAAATCTAGTAAATACGAGGTTCAACCACAATGCAACAAGTTTTCTGAGCCAAGATAGGCTTTTCTTCTCTCATTTCTTTTGGCAATATTTTCCCTTCCCATTTATTCAGGCATTGGACCAGCTACTTCTTTTACAAGATCCCATCATTAATTTCTTGTGACGTCAATGAAGCGTGGGGACAAGAAGAGTTTTAAGATGACATTTATCCATTAAAAGACTAAACTTAACACGTAAAAATAATTAAAAAACTTAGAAATATCTTTTTGATGGAATATTTGTTTTTTCTTAATGCCGTATTTTAAACAGTTTATTTTGGGATTTTCACTTCTTTATTAAATTATATAATAATTCATCGATAAATATCGAATTTCCCTCTTCATGATTTCTTATCGTTTACTATCCACCGTTAAATTCTCCCTTCACATTAAACGAATCAGAATCAGTCCAACGTGAATTTGATTCGTAACGTAAGCCTTACACCAACATAATCAATCCAAATCAATTTATTCTGAATCTGAAATCTCTTACTTTTATTCTTAATTGTTCAACATTCATCATGTTTATCAGTTGGCTCATGACTGACTTAAAAATTCTGTCAAACTGAATCACTGAATGTAGTGGGTTGAAGCTGATTCAGCCGGTGTAAAGGCGGGAAAACACTCGTACTGTAAACTAGGTAAAGAAGGTACTAAGCTGATTTTTGGTGATTCAGGTTCTTTTAGTGTCTTAGCCAATTAGTTTTCGTTTAGGTTAACTTTTGCCACGTACAAAAAACAACCCCGAACCCAAAATGTTAACTCCATCGAGGCTCTAAAGAATTCACGACCCTAAACATTTATTTTATTTATTTATTGGTTAATCCGACTCTGTTCATTTCTTATGTTGGGTTGTGAATGCGGAGATATCCCAGTGTTGGCGGGAGTTTTGTGAGGAAAGGCGATTGCTGTGTCGTATCACAAGAACGTAGAGGGGCGATGTCGTCTCGAAGGGTTGTATAGAGTTCATCATAATTGAAGATATTATAGAAAGTTTAATGTAATGACCTTTATTTTCGGTGAAAATTCAAATAATAAATACATAAACCGTTGTGAATTCAGTCCGGTATTACGGCCAAGACGGGTAAGAAAGAGTCTCAACGGAGAGTGGGGATTGTACTTTTATAATTTTTATAATTGATTAAGTCTACAAAATTCATACTTTTCGAGGAGAAACCACTAAGTTGGCCTCCACGAGGATTGATAGTGTAAAGTTTGCATTTTTTCTACTCGTGTAAATCTTATTAGAAAGCTTTACTTTTTTCAATTTTGACAAGTTTCAATTATGATTACAAATAATTTTGGTACCTCCACAATTTCCATAATTTATCTATTTCCCATAAATATGGCGTCATAACAGTTGGACGACTTTTGCTTGACTTGTTCGATGAAGATTGACATTGATGAAATTGCGATATTTACTACTCATCAAAATATATTCTTTATATTTCTCTTTTTTGTAAATTTAAATTTCTTATTAATATCCATATGGAAAAAACCAAACGGGGAATCAAATTTTCTCATATAATAAATTTAAAATATTTGAATTCTAAGAGCCAATTTACTTTTTTCAAACTTCAATTGTTTAAAATTATGTGTTCTTTGGCTCTTTTAGCTGCTTTTTCATCAAAGCTGGTGTAAGTAATGGATTTGTTGCCTGTCAGCGACATGAGCACACGAACTTTTTAATCCGATGACGAGCTGTCATTCATTTGAGAGATTTCGATACCAGCATCATGTATCATTTTTGTATGAATCCTCAGAATGTCCCCCTGTTTTCCATATAAATATTTCTGATTTTTCTTTCATCCCTCTTTGTTTTTTGAATACAACTTTTTCGTTTTCAAGTCACTAGATTTCTTTAAGAATTTGTTCCTAATTTTATTTCTAAATATCAATGGCCTCTCTCACTTTTAAATAAATTTTTGTTACCTTAATCTCAGGGAGTTAGTAGAAAGACTTCTTCTGACTCTATTACAATTTAAGATTGTACATTGGGCCAGTTTGCAGCCCCTTTTAAATATAAAAAAAATAATTCATATGTTTGAAATTTTATTTTTAATAATTAATAGAATTTATTAATACTTTTTTGAAAATTATCCCATAGCTACAATAAAAAAGAGTCTTAAACTTCGTTGTCACAAAGTAAATGCAGATGAGAGTATACGTATACAAAATGTTCATGTAAGTCTTCTAATTATCTTAATTAAGACGAAATTAAAGATACAGCTTGTCTAATTACTTTGGAGGGGGATAGTATCTTTGTATGAGTTATTTCAAAATTTTAAATAAATTCTTCTCTATAATTAATATAAAAGAATGGAATAAAAATTTTAACTGTCTTAGGATTTCTTTTAGCCCTCCATATATATATATGCGTTTTAAATTATTATTTATTTCATTTAAAGAAAAACGAGCTATTCGATGTACTTTCTAATCTGAAGTTCAACTCAACTTCAAACCTAACGCAAAAAAAATTATACAAACTTTCATAAACCTAGAGTAAGAAAAATAGAACATATCCCCTCCCCAGCAACAGGCACAAAATCATCATGTCCTAATTATCAACAAAATAAATCCATTCAATCTAAAAAAATTATTTATTATAAAAAAATAAAATGATAATTTATAAATCATTTGATCAAAATGTTTATTATTAATTTAACATTCGTTTTTTAAAGAGTTTTGCTTACAATTAAAAATTAAATATTTTTAAAGCAAATTAATTAATAATTAAAACAATTGAGAAGTCAATTTTAAATATATAAAGAGCAAAAGAATATTTCAATACCAAAAAAAAAAAAAAAAACTGGCAAAATAAATTATTTATAAGAATATCAAAGGGATTTCCATTTCAGATCTGAATCAAAGATTATTTTGTCTTTCGTTCAAAGAACAATAATAATTAAAAAAAAAAATGAGTATAAAATAAAAAAAATAAATCTTTTTCTTTATTTGTATTTTGTTTTAAAATATTTAACTTGGAATCTTGTTATTTTATATCAAATGTTTCATCATAAAATGAATAGAACTCTTCTAATACTAGAAAACTGAGAACAAATTAGGAAAAAAAAATATATAATTTCTATTTTTACCATGGAGTGTATAAATTATAAGTTTGTTTTTGCTTGTTGTAAAGAAGGCAACTCAAATAACTAATTTACTACTGGATTTTTCGATTAGTTGCTCCAGAGCTCTTCAAGACCGGACCAATTATTAAATCTTACTACAAATTAACAACTAAACATGAGTGGTCCGCTGCAGAGCAGCTCTAGAGCATTTAATCGGAATAAGTTAGTCATTTGGATTATCTAACTTTCGCCAACCAAACTCTGCAACTCATCGTACTTAATAGAAAACATATTTTTTCTTTATGTGCATTTAGTTGACTAGCAATCACAAGTTCCCCACCCGGGAAGTAAAACATGTAAGAATCTTTTGCTCTTTCAACTTTAAGAAGACACTCAATACTGCAATTTGTCTGTCCATCCGTCTGTGAGTTCTCCTGCTTAAAAAGTACAATAACTCCGGGTTTTTTAGTTAAGGGGTGGTCAGCTGACCCACCTTTTTGTTTTATATTTATGTACCAAACATCTAAAGTCAAGACAGAGCCACGTTTAATTTTTTTCTAATATCTTTCCTAAAACATCTAATCGGATGTTTGATAGCAATTGCCAGACATCTTTCTATGGCTTTTTGCAATTTTCATGCGCTATACAATTTTTATTCATATAAAGTTATGTATTTGCAGTGTACATCTTGCAATTCATCTCATTATATGAAAATTTTAATCGCGTATCAACAACGTTTATGGCAAATTTTTGTCCTGAAGGTCCGCTCGAAATGTCGACAGAATTAATTAATCCTTTTGCGTTTTGTTGGCTGCTCCACTTATCCTTCCTTTGTTATCGTACATCAGCCATGTATATTTTTAATCATCTAAACTAGCTAATACTTTTATTCCGAGAAGCGAATACTTATAATTTATTTATTTAAGCTTGAAAAAAATTTATCTAGATAAGTTGTAATAATATTGATATATAATTTTTTTTTTGAAATAATCATTTAGGTTTATTGATAATTTTTATATTATTTTCTATATATTTTTAAAAATGTTTAACAACATATAGGAAGGTGTTTTGTCTCAAAAGCTACGCTTCCAAGAATAATATATTTATATTCAAGGCAAATGCTAATTTGTATTTTGTTTAAAAGAATTTATTTTCGTCAAAACCAGGGAGGAGCATTTGCGATTTTTTATTCCTCTCTCACGCCCCCCATGTTTTTCCATTTATAGACAAGGACTCTTTCCTCTTAATTTATATTAAATCTAAAAATAAGCTGCTCTCAGAGAATGGATAAAGATATATTCGTATTTTTTATTTTGAATTTATCTAATATATCAGCTTAAAAAAAAAAAGTCAGAAAAATACAATTCAAAGTTTATATCTTCCCAAAGAGCAGTTTATTTTTAGATTTATTTAATATAAAAATATCTTTTCTATGTCAATAACACCTTCTCAAAGACTTCGATTTAACAGGAGTTACGTTAATACGTTAGAATTTTAATTAAATTTAATTCACTAATGTGAGTAGGAAAGTAAAATAACTAACAATGGATTTCTTTATAGAAAATATCATTTTTTTTTGTTATGGAAGCATAAGGTTCAACGGACCTATGACCAGTGGTCACATGCAACCAGGAAGAACAGGTGAAGGTGAGGACTTTAAAAGGTGCTTGTTTAGGTTGGATTTGTAAGATTGTAGATTGTAAGATTTAGGGAAGATAAAAGGTTCCAGTC
Source organism: Anisolabis maritima (assembly GCA_010014785.2). Classification (NCBI taxonomy): domain Eukaryota; kingdom Metazoa; phylum Arthropoda; class Insecta; order Dermaptera; family Anisolabididae; genus Anisolabis; species Anisolabis maritima. Next base: position 15,344 of record JAAAKE020154236.1, read on the forward strand.
ATTGGAGGTCATGGGGTTAAAGGAAGACTAGAATTGTCTTTATTCTTTAGGCCATTTTCTATAAAATAATCTGCTGTTACTTTCTTACTTACAGTAACAGAGATAGAGGATTTCCTTATTTAAGATAATTCACAAATTTGAATTTGATAAATATAAATAAATAAATAACTTTATTATTTAATTAAAAATATTAATTCAACTAATCAAAATTAAATAGAATTATTTCAAAAGTTAATTGTTACATATATTGATTAATAAAATTTATTTAAATAAAGTGAAAATCTTAAAACAAGGCCCTATGAGAATGTAAATTCATATATAGTTGATTAATTGCGAGATAGTTGTGATGTTTGAGCATAAGAAACACGCCCCTGGAGTGTAATTAATTGTTACCTAATCTATTATTATTTTTTGTTTTATTTAATTATTTTAATAAAATTAAAATTATTTTTGAATTACAAAAATTATTAAGATTCTACTCATCTTAAATATATTTTTATGTTAAATATATTCTATTCTGTAAAAAATAAATTATATTTTTGGTTTCACAGTTGTTTATTTGTATTAAATACAAAGTTTTAGCTACTCTCTCTGTGGCTTCAGGTACAATTTAGATACAAATAACAAAGAGATCTACAAATAAAGATTTTCTTTTTGTACCTAAATTGTATCTGAAGAAGACCACAGAATAAATAGACGAAACGTTGTATTTAATAGAAATAAACCACAGTTAAATCTTCCCCTTTAATCCATTTTCATTGGCCCTTCTAAAGTATTTATATGATGAAAAATTAAATATTATTTCATGAAAGAGAGAAATGGATAATATAAAAAAGTATTATCGAAGGTTTCCAAACTTAAATATTAGTGTGACCTCCATTGAGAAAATATCCAATTAAGAGAAAATGTTGGTTAATAATAGAACCTTGTTCTCCAATTCTCCAAATTTATCAACACGTGACTTCTTTCTTAAAACTTAAATTACTTTCTAGTATCAATAGAAAAACTTGGGACATACTTTCCCCTTGTTTAACGGCAACCAATTTATTGTTATTATTATTATTTTTATAGAAGGAAAATTTCATTTAATTTAATTCACTATAAAAATTGATATTTTAATTATTATTTGGCGATCAACGAGTAATCATTTGCTATAGACATCATAATTTACTTAGTATAAAAATATATTCAAAAAATAAAAAAATTTTTATTGTTTTAAGAATATATAAACTTCATTTCAAACGATAAATTTAACCAGTCTTTTTTTGTATTCAGTGTCATAGCAAAGGAAGATTTAGCCCCTAAGGCTCAAGCCCCATTTGATCGTGTCCTTAGGATGGTAAGAAGACATGAACAAAACATCGACATTGAATCAATAATAAAAACTGGAGAGGAAAAACTGCTTGTTTTTAATCCAACCTGGCTTTAGTACAATCGCCAATCTGATTTTATCCGCTGGCCTCCTGATCTAAATTATACAGAAGATCATTCATTTCTTTTTTCAATACTTCATAAACTACAAATTTTAAGTTACAATGATTTGGTGCAAAGGAAGTTCTTATACATTTTAATAGTCAATTTCCTATAATAAAAAAATTAAACAGTTAGGTTTGGAACTATCTTTTTTTTCTCTCTCTACTAGTATATAGGCACCTATTTATAACAAAGGTGGGAAACCTTTTTTAAATGAAAGGCCATGTTACTTTTCGAGAGTTAGTGGAAAGGCCGCACCCTTCTTTCGAACTATTACTTACAGAGCAAAACATAGTAATTTAATATATTCTCATCATAATACATCCTCCCCCCTGCATTTTATATCAACACAAAATTTAAAAAAATATAATAAATAACTTGACAAATTGTTATTATTGCAATTATATTGCATTATGGCGGGCTTTTGAATTTTGAATTAAAGATTTTAAAATTTAAATAAAAAAAAAAAAAAAAACTATAGTATAAAAATAAATAAAGACTCACAAAAGATCTTAGAAGGCTTCCCCCATCCCTGATATATATATGGACTATATAAATTATGAGTCCCTCCGCCCCATAATATTTGAATTTATACTTGATTTGGCTTATGAGTTGTTAAAAGATATTTAAGCGGTTAACTATCAATAAATCAGAAAAACAAACAAATTTAAAATAATCAACACTTTTATGATTGTTTGAAAATAAGAAAATTTGTTTGGATAAACCTTTTTGCTCTTAATACGATCATAATTTTCAAGGAAATATAGACTTCTCACCTCTCGTAAAATCTTGACATTTATTTTTTATTTGATTAAGAATAAAATCAATAGGATAGTGCAACGATTCTCAACCTTTTTTGTTTGCGGACTGCCAAACGACATAGAATTTTTATCGTGATCTTAAGACATTTACCTTAAACTCATAAATTGAAAAAATGAATCACTCGCAGGTGTCGAACCTATGTTCTCCCTTGGGTGTTTTAACCTATAAACTAAGCACCACTTACGAGTTTAAGATTTTTGAATTGACTTATATAGACGATTTAAATTTATAAGTTTAAGGTAAATATCTTAAAATCGCGTATTCGATATTTTCTAAATTTTAAGGAATATTGATCCCATTCCATAGAGTTTTTTTTTGGTAAGGTAAAAATTAAAGAAAATATTTCGCAAAATAAATTTATTAATAATAAATTAACTAAAAAAGAACAATCTGAACTAGAAGTTTATTCATGGTCATCTCCTATAAGTTCATTCCAGGATCGTGTGAATGAAAAATAATTATTTCAGTAAAATTTTGGAAAGTACTTTATTTCTCTGCGGACCGACAAAAATTTCGGGACACCGGCATTTGGGAACCAATAGGATAGTGAATTAAGTTTTTATAAGACAATTTGGATTGCAATTTACTTTTTCACTATCGTTCTAATTAATATCTTTAATTTTGATTTGATTTTATAATTTGATATAAAAATTGTCTTCACCTTCATTTTAAATGGATACCCATTTATTTAATTGATTTCTGAATGTATAACATAACATAAAAATATGTAATATTATTTAAAAAATATTTTATAGTTAAAATGTTTTCGATATAAAACAATGAATTTATTTTTTTTTAATGTTATCCGAATGAAATGCAAAAGGGATAATAAATGGAATCCCCCTCTTCTTCCGGGAACCAGGATATAATATTTCAATTTATGTTCACTTGAAATTCACATTTTGATTTTATGATTCAAATTCAAAATATACCTATAACTTTACAATTGGAACATCAATTCAAAGTTGTTCTATCTATCAACTAATGTATTACATTTGATTTATATCTTATGCTATTTTTTTGAATGAAGAAACAACTTGTTACATTTTCATTTGAAATGTATAGAATTTCAGAATAGTACACTTTCCAATCCAATAACAAATAATTCTGCTAGCCTGTTTCAATTATAATTTGACTCGGATTAATTCAACTAGTTGGTTAAATTTTAAATGATTATTATCATCAGTGCTGTCTAGTAAATAGTAGTATAAATTTTAAAGAGAATATAAAATATAACCCTTCTTTAAGAATTATTATAAAATATTTAGTTTACTAATAAATTTGCTATTGATATATAAATTTATAAGTATCGGATGGGCCTCCACAGGCAAGTGGAAAGCGAAATTACATACAATAGGGTGTATAAATTTGCTCGTTTTTATATACTGGAAGATAGGCAATCGAAATGACCAACTCACTAATAGCGTTTACTATTAATTGCTCTAGAGCGGACCACCATACATGGTGTGTACTGGAGCAATTAATAGAAAAATCCATTATTGAGTTGGTCATTTTGGTTGCCTATCTTCCAGAAATAAAAAACAAACTCATTTAAGAACTCATGGTATATTGGAAAATTTGGAATGCCAAATATTAACGACGGGGTCAAATAAAAATGTTAATTTTTGGTAGAAATACATTTATTAGTAGGTAATTATTGCCAGATATTTCTGAAGTCATTTACTATTTATTATACTTTTCAGCTGGGCCTTCTAATAATGCCACATATATATTTGTGTAAAATGAATTTAATTTGAACATAATTAGAATATCAGAAAGTAGAGGGGAAAAGGAGGGACTCTGATGGCAGCATTTATTATCACTTTTTCATTACGCTCGAATAAAAATTAAATGAATAATAAGTTCATTCTTTTAAATTGAAAACGTTTCATTTTAACATAATTTTATTATTAAATAATATGATATTATTGTAGAAAGAGAATAAAAGAGAGAGAATCAGGTCAATGTTTTAAATTTTAAAATAAAACATTGTTTAAGATTTCTCTTCGACTTTCCCATGATAATAGTTTTTTTTAGGAAGAAATTTTAAAAATCTAGAATTTTGATCATAAATAGATTTTGATCAGAGTACAGAAATAAAGTAAAATTTTGTATGATTTTTTTCCCGATTAGTTTTTTTTCCTAAAAAATTTCTGCTCATTTTTTTTTAAATGTTTTACACATGCCACTAATTTATCATCCCTCAAACTCAAGCCCATATTCAAGAGAGCGATAAAAAAATTATTAATAACTTTACTTATTGTATTTGTCCCCACCCGGTGTCCGAAAGGTTAGAGATATTGACATTGTCAATACTGTTAACTTTAAAAGCAAAGACGTGGCAATCGGTACCCATCGATATTTTTAATTATTTAAAACTATACATATTTAAATTGCAAACTCTAATTGGCCTCGGGTACAGAAAAAGTAAAATAATAAAACAAATAAAAAATAAATAAATATGCCTGGGTCATTTGTATCTTATAATGATGAATTATGATTAAATATAAACATCCTTAAGCACCCTGCTCAATAGATAGGTTTGGGCAGCTATTCAAACTTGGTCCCGTGAAATATTCGGGTTCTCCACAAACTACCCGAATTGTTGTTACTAATATTATTTGTAACGATTAACAAATTAAATAAATTAAATTAATAGAATTTATCACAAACAAATATATATATATATTAAGTAATTATACTTTTATGAATCAAAGTCGGGTTCCATTAAATATTTTAATACTCATAAAGCTTTCGTGAATTGACAAAGTTTGAAGACAGCTGGGTTAGGAGATACGAGCAGATATCAAATGAAGCCCAAGCGTAAAGCATGACCGATTTTTTTTATATCAGCTTAATCTTTACTAAATTCTCTTTACCCTTTATAATCCTTTATTAAACGAAGGGTTTTTTCATTCATAAAAATTTAATTAAAAAAAAGTTTTGTTTATTTAACTGGCCTTGCAATCGCCCAAATGCTCATTTATCAATGATATGATAAATGAGAATAGCTTTCAAATACAATTTAAGCGTAAATTTTTACCCCCTCCCTTCAAAATTAATTTTTATAAATAAATAAACAAATTTTTGATAATTATAATTGACACATACCATTCATTGGCTATTTGAAAAAAAAAAATCATTCATAAATTCTTTCAAAGTGTTGAGGTTAAAGAATTAATTCTACTATAATAAACTATGTATTAGAAGCTCACAATCTGAAGAACTACCCAATTTAAGGGTCCATTTTTGCTCGTTGGAATGTAAGTAACCCAAATGACCAACTCACTAATGGATTTTTTAAATTAATTGCTCCAAATCCCGTAAGCGCAGTTATTACATTTGGGTTGCATCCCTCCCAGCAAGCATTTATGTGCCCCATAATAAAATAATAGAGGCGTATTAAAAAAATATATAAGAGCCATATCTCCCAACGTAAGATACCAACTTTTAGTTAAAGACCATTTATTACTTGTCAATTTTTTTTTAGAGTATATCAGAAAAAATTTCAGAAATAATGATTTTCATTTAAAAAAATATTAAGACTTATTTTGAAATTTTAGAAAAAATAAAAGATTCATGATACTTCTAAAAATGAGTCGCAAGCAGTACATTACAACACTGAGATATTACGGTAACTTTGGAGAATAACTTGCTTGGAAATATCGCTAGTATCATAGTATCATTCATTGAGAGTGAGAAAATTTTTGTCCCAAGATTTTAGTCACTTTGAACTAAGTTTTAATTTTTTTTAAAATTATTTTTCGGTATCAGAGATGGGTAATAAGCTTCTTTAATAATGTACTATTAATCTAAATTTTGGAAAAGAGGAAATATTAAAAATTTTATTCCGAAATTACAGGTTACTTTAAAAATATTTTGCATTAATTTAACTTTTAATGTGAAATAATCATTTTATTGATATGCAATTGCAATTTTTTCTATCAAATATCACGATCCCTTTACGGGTTTTAGACTCTTGGGAATTATACCGAGTTTGGCGACTTAGACCCACACTATCTATCCCTCCACTCCGCTGCCCTTTCCCATTCTATCGTCGACCCCGGCTCTAAGCCAAATTATTAGATGCTTTTAGCGGATGGAAAAAAAAGCAATTTATACTCTAATAAATAAATATATATAAATAAAAATAAATTGAAATTAATTTTTTTTTTCGAATTTAAACTACAATTTTTTTTTTTTTAATCTGCCTTTTATATCTTTATTTAGCATTGTAATGGTAAATTCATTTATATTTTAAACGTTAACATTATAGGTAATATTTTATATATTAAATGATATAAAAAAAAGATTGAAAAAGTAAAATGTGTAAAATTATTTTTGAAGACAACTGAAGAAATAAGAAAAATATATTTTTGTCTTTCGCTTTGTTACTCTCTCATCGAGTTCTATTAAACAAGATTCAAATTAAGCACCTAGCTTAAATTGGATTTAACCATTTGCGTAGCTATCGTACGATAAATTGGACACATGCCCAGGGCCTCTTCAAGCAGCCCCACCAAAAACGCAAAAAATCTAGTATAAGAAATGATGATGATGATGATGATGTAAATAATCAATTATAAATATTTTTTATTTTATACTCTTTTTCTTTACTTTACTATTTAGGGTTCCTTGACACTAAACGAATCAGTTCAAATCAACGTGAATTTGATTCGTGATGGAGCCTTCAAACCGGCAATCAATCAATCCTAATTAATTTATCCTAATTCAGGCCTTATCAAATCTTCTCTGAGTTACTAGAGAGCTTCCAGCATGGATGCAGTGATAATTAACATTGTATTGTTTGGTAGGAGGCAACGGAGAAAACAATTTCAAGTGCAGATTCTGGTGGATTCATAAAATTAACCGAAAAAGAGCGGATTTCGATCTTTTTCATCATCTACACCCTAATCTCAAAAATAATTTGGAGAAATTTTAGAATTTTTTTTTCGAATGAGCGAGGAGCGTTCTGTTCAACATACGTCACAATTTTCTCTCATTTGTCTCATGACTGGCGGATGAAAATTCTTTCAAGCTGAATCACTTAATGAACTTGGTTGAAGCCGATTGATGCAGATTCAGCCGATGTTAAGTCGGGAAAAGATTCGCACTGTTTTGCAATAGGATCCTACTTAACTGAATCTTCTTCGGATCTATTCTGATTCGTAGTGTGAAGAGGCCTTAAATTATTATTTCGATTGATATCGGCCTTCTTTTTACCCCTCTTTATCCACTACGTCACTCTTTGTTAAACGATTCCTGTGATACGTGAAGAATATATAAATATTTATACTTTGTATTCATTAATTATAAATATTTATATTTGTCTCCATGGCAACCGTGTTTTTTTCTTTCCTAAAGGAAGCTACTTAATTCTGGGGTCATACTACTTTGTCAAGGAAAACATAATCTACTTTCTTGTCTAATTTATAATACATAGAAACTTTAAAAGTACTAGAGTAAAGTTGAGTGAGAAGTAAAATTGATTTTTAATTTGCCCTGCCATTGGGTTTTTAAACCGATTAGGATTATAATTTTTTATAATTAAATAGATGACTAAAATAAATAATAATTTTTTAAAATAATAATCTCCAATCACAACAATAAATTGTTTAATTTATAAATTTTTATTTTATCATTCTAAATCGTATAATCTCCAATGCATAGATGCTACTGAATTCACTTCTATGAATGAACGTAGTAGCTTTGTTCTCAATGATGTCATATTATATATATATTGAATTATTCAAAGTAAATAGTAAATAGTCAAATCGATAAATTCCCTTTGACAGAAGGATTAATATATAAACTCTCTAATAGAATATAATAGATTTAAACAGGATTATTATTTTAATGAATTATTTCGAATTTAGAAATGCATTGATTGAGTCATTTAATGGATTCTCTAAATTTAAGAATATTTTTAAGGACCCAATAAAAAAGAAAGAAGATGCTAGAATTCTATTCTATTATTCTCTCTCTACTTGTAAAGTTCGTCTTGTTTGGATCTCTTATTTTTTCAAAAGGAAAACTTTACTTCTTAATTCTTCCACTTATTTTATCCCAAACTTTCCACTCCCCTTTCAAACGTCAACCCGGACGGTCCGGCTTGCATCTTTCCTAGATTGCCTCTGTCCTTATAATGCAGACCCCGAAATATGGGATAAAGGTTAAGAGAAAACAAAAAGAGAATCTACATATAATTAATCATTATCCTGTCATAATATCTTCATAACTTTTAGAACAATGATTCATAAACCGCGACCCGTGAGTAGATTTATAAAATAACAAAAAGTAATAAAATCCCCTATATGTTCTACATTATAAATTATATTAAACCAAAGAGGCAAAAATTTGAAGTAATTCTTTTTTTAATTTAGTAAAATAATTTAAAATAAGTTTTCATATCAAGAAATTAATTTCTAATTAGCGTTATAAGGGAACAATTCGTCTTTTAAGAATACTGTCTTAGAGGGGATTCATTTCACTCGCAAACAATGTTCGCAAATAGACCTAATTTTGGAATCGTAGCTTTCGCAGTTATCATTAATAAATAAATTACATTTTGGGTTTGTCAGGGACTGCTTTTATTTGTATTAAATACAACGTTTCGACCACTCATTCACTGGCTTTCTTTAAATACAAATCAGAAAAAATATTACAATCCCAGGTGAAGCGAGAACAAGTTGGCTGCCACGCTACGATGTGGCCTAAATGACCTAAATCCTTAGAAATTAACAATAAGAATGCGTGGAGATTCGAGAATAATTATTCGAAAAATCCATTGGTGAGTAGGTCATATGGGTTGCCTACTTTCCACCAACCAAATGATAGAATTTATGCAGCTTCTGGTATTTTTATAAAGAATTTAAGGTGGCACCTTTCAAGTTTTAAATTTTCTAGAAAATAGTGTTAGAAAAAACTTTCTAAAAGATCAATTTTATACCGTCAATGACCTTTCATTATAATAGTATATGCAAGATCTCTTGTTTGTCAGAGACATCTGAATCCGTTATAAATATCTAAGCGAATACCAAAATAATAATAATAAACAATTCGGTATTTACTATTATTTATAAACTAAAGTAGTTTTTTTTTATAAAGTTAAAAATTATAAACCATTAATTATCCCATACTAATATAAAAAAACGTTTGAAAATCCTTCTTTAGAATGTGACATTTCAAATCAATTATATATACATGATTTGGTGAATTTTCGTCGACCAAAGCCTGGAAAATTAACTTATAATCAAATATTGACAATTTGTTAACATGTTAAGTTAATTCGTGTGATTATAATTTGAGATTAAAAATTTTTGGTAAAGAGTTATTTAATATTATACATATAATTATGAATGCATTTGAAAAGATAAAATATTATAATCATACCGTTTTAGTAAATGACAATTATTTCCATGAAATGGCATATCGTGGAAAAAAATTAACAACAAAGTGATTTTCAGAACTTTATTATGGCTCAACCGTTTCTTGGGGATTCGATATTCATATTGAGAAATTCCATAGTTTTAATGATCAAAACGTTTTAAATTTAACATGGAATTATAATAAAGTCCGAATTAATGCAAAAGCTTATTTCATATTTTGGTGGGAAAATGCTCTAAAAAAGATTTATGATTCTAGGGATATATAAATTCGATTTTGCTTGCTGGAATGTCGACAACCTATATGACCAATTTACTATTGAATTGCTCTTGAGCAGACCACGCATTTTTTAAAACTCCTAAAAATTAACAACCCCGCATGAAATCTGGAGGAGCAATTAAAGGAAAAATTGGTGAGTTGGTTGGATTGTCTACCTTTCAGAAAGTAAAAACAAACGAATTTATGCACCATTTGGTATATTTTTTAAAAGGACTTAGTAATTATAAAATATTTACCTCATTATTCAATCATATGATAAAGATTTTCAAGTATTTTCAAAATCTTTTTAAAATTTTATTCACTCTCTAATCTCATATCCAGTATAAATTTTTGATCAATATATTGAAATTTTATAAAAATTTCTAAGAATTTGTGTAAAGAAAAAATTAATTTTACTAAAATTTGCAGAATTAGGCTCCTTAATCTTAATCTTCTTATAGAGATGAAAAGTTAGAAAAAAAAAAAAAAAAAAAAAAGGAACAGATTACATTAATAAAAAGCCTAGCGAGTTTATTTGGGTAAAGATGAAAAGCAGGACGCCTCCTAAATTAAAACACACATTAATTTTTATCACATTTTTAATTAACAAAAGAAAAAAAGTTAAAAAGAATAAGACTCCGCTAATATGCGAAAAAAATGAAATGGAAAAAATAAACTAAATATCTTAAAAATACGTGGCCGTTTTCAGGTAAAAAATTTAATAAATTTATGTTGCCATCTTGCAAGTATAACTCTCTAATTAAATCAATTTATTATTTTGTTAAGAAGTCACAAAATGAGTGAACGAAACGATTATTTTATAAAAATAATACTAACAGAAAAATGTGAATTTAATAATAATCTAAAAAATTTGGATCAACCAATTTCTAATTCCCAAGTCACACGATTTAAATAATTTTAGATTTTTATCAGTTTATTTTTTTCTTATTTTTAACCAGGATATCCCCGATATATTTTCCTTTTTTTTTATTAGTTAACATAACTAACTGAGGGGGCAGTAGATAAGCTGCGGATTACGAATCTAGAGTACGAAAAGAGCTCGGGTTCGACTCCGACTTGCCGCAATTATTTCCATCTCTGCCAGAAGTCTCCTCCTGGGGTAGGAAAGTGGAAGATAATTTCACCCCTGGAATCCCAAGTGGTATCACAATAGGTCATTACTGGCCTAAGTGAGTCTCCTAATGGAGGGCGGCAGCCACCTAAACCTAACCTAACCTAACCTCACTTTTAGAAATAAATGTCAAACTCTGCTCACTGCCTATGATTGTAACGAAAGAAGAAAGACCAATTCACATCAGTCAATGGAGAGAGCATGATTAAAGATGTATACATTGATATTTTTTATTATTTGTTCTGAGAAATCATTTTACCATTAAAAATATTAAAGTATAAATTTTTAATATTAATATTTTTTATTATTTGTACAAAGAAATCATTTTAACATTAAAAATATTAATGTATAAACATACAGAGAAATAATTTTACTATTTAAAATAATTTCTTATGACTAAATAATAAAAATGTATAAATATTAATGTATAAATTTTCTCTCCATTGAATGAAATGAGCTGATCTTTAAAACGAAAAATTTCATGACTGTGAATATCATACATAATGTTTGCTGAGTGTGAGGTAAAGGTGTGACTAAGAGCATATAGCATAACTTTCTCTTACTTGATTAGGCGAGAGAAAGTAATATGATGTGCCTTCACACAGATTTTTGGTGTCGATATATTTTTTCTTTATGGTTGTATATCAATTCAAAAAGTGGTACCACGAATTTTTTCATTTATAATTATAAAAAAATTAAAATGGTATTTAATCTCGTTTATTATTTTGTTACCATGGCAACGAGTTGTCTTATCTTTCTTATGGGATTCTTAAAATCCTAAATTGAGGGCCCCACTCTATTTTGAGGTAGAATGATTAAGATTTACTAATTTATTATAATATATACAGCCAATTTAATCAAAATCATTAGAGTAGCTTAAGAAAAATTCACTAAAAACTAAATAAGTACATCAGCAAAGTACTAGTACCTGTTGGGTGATTTTATTTAAAAGCTTCGAGGCGCAAGCGAAGTGGGTACATAGCTTAAATATAAAATAAAACCTCGAGCTTCTTTTCGTTTTTGTTCACACACACACTCAGAGAGAGATAGAGAGAGACCATTTTGTTTTTAAAATCAGGGGACCTCAAAACTGATAAAAAGGTCTTTTAAGGCAACGAATTGGTAACATGTTACACATGCACACTATCATGTCCAGTGTAACCGTGTATAAATACGAATTTTTTTTGAATCAAGGAACTAAATCAACGGAAAGAAGAATAACAATCCGATCCTAGATTCTTTAGAAGAATTTGGATTTCGATCCAAGTTCATAAATCCTTCTTGCCAAGTGGATTTAAATCCATATCCAAAATCCTAGATCGGATCGGTTCTAGGCATTTAGATACAAAATGATTGCACTCATGCCCATCCCTGACCACGGACCGCACGAGGAAATTTGATGATTAGCGTTCGCAACGAGGAAATTTGATGATTAGCGTTCAAACCTCAAACGGCTCTTCTAAGTCAAATCTCCTCTCCCTTCAAATTTGTATTATCATACTAAAGTCACGGACAGTCGTTACGACGGATTTGAAAATAAATGTATCACTTAAAAAGAGATTATTATAAAATATATAACTATTTTTATATGGAACATTTGTCCGGGACGCCATTTTGGCTGTAAGTGTGAGAAAAATATTGATGTGTTAAATACTCAATTAATAGAAAATTTCACATATCGATTTTTTCGCTAAAAATGTATAGTGCGTTGATTTGATTTTTATTGAAAATAAAAAATATGTACCTTTATTTAAAATATATATATATGACCTCAGAGCGAAATCCAAACCACCGCCACATCCACACCCACCGACCAAACTTGGGGACCAGCAAGATTGCGACCCCGAAAACAAAAACAAACCACCTCCACCATCACTTCCTAACACAAAGCTCTTGAAAATGGCTCCAAAAGGAGAGCCGAAACGTCGAGTTAATCTCAACAATCAACGCGGGCAAACCCGGGAAAATATTATTCCACATATATATATATATATATATATATATTCTTTTTTGTCTGGGGCAACGTAACCGCTGGATATTATGAAAATTATTATTTAAAATCAAAATATATTATTTTACTTTCTATTACCTATATATGAAATATCCAATGATAAAGTATTGCGATCGCAAAAAATTGATGTTGAGATTTCAACGGAAATACACGTTTGAGTCTAAAGTCTCAAAAAAGAAAAAACGTAAGAGGCTGAAATTTTATATTTAAGCAGGTTACGCTCGTCGCATGCACCTTGAAGCTTTTAAATAAATAGAGTACTAGTATTTTACTGAGGTACTTTTTTAGATTTATTCGATTTTCTCAAAATTCGCTCTAACGATTTTGATTAAAACTCTTATATCAATTACTTATATGATAATCCTTGAAATGTATTAACCCTTATCCGCCCAAAAATTGCCTGGGACCCACTTTACTGATGTACGTTTTAGTTTTTTTTCGCTTTTTTCACAATTCCCTCTAACGATTTTGATGATTAATTCATATATAAATTATTATTAGATGATCTTTGAAATTAACCCTTATCCTCCCTCCTCTTATATAAAAATATTAAAGGCATATGTAAGAGTTTGGGGCCCACGTTACTGATGTACCCTTTTGTTGTTGTTCTGGAAAACGACGGGAATTTCTTAAACTACTCTAATGAAATCGATTTAATTGGTATTAAATTGGGACTAAACGGCTCCCTAGAGGGATCGACCCAAAAAATCTGGTGTGACAGCATATCACTCAGCTTTACTTCCCTAAGGTAAGAAAAGGTTGTGTGATGTGCGTTTAGTCATACCATTTTTTAAACTATTATATTAATAGTCTAATTATAAAATATCCCTTCATTTTACTTTTCCAGTTTAACAAGTAAATAAATCTAAATAAGGAGAAGCAAATAAATATTTGTTTGCCTAAGGGCGACATATGAAGAGAGATTTAATATGCAATATCTTTCCTGAAGCTTATTTTAAGTATATATAAAGATATTAAAGGTATATATATTATTTAAATAAATTTCTCTTCATTTTAAATTATCTGATTATTATTTAAATACAATATTATCCAAATATAACGAAAATTTGGATTTTGATGCTGATCTATATAATATCAAATTAAGTTGATCTTTTTTACGATATATTAAATTCAAAACCCTTTTAAATAATTCGAATACAACATATACTAAATAAAATTTTATTAATATCAAATCAAATCAAATAGTCTTTATTTTAAATGAATTTGTTTCATAAATTAATAAATGATACTATTTATATTTTTAAGATATTCGAATATACAGGGACACTTCGGTTCACGAACATAATCCGTTCCTTGACCCTGTTCGTGAACCGAAAAGTTCGTGATCTGAATCAATTTTTCTCATTGCAATTAATGTAAATCCAAATAATACGTTTTTTGTCCTAGAAAATTTTTATGTGTGGAAATAATACAGAAAGGAAATAAATATAACAGTAATATTAGAAGAAAGCAGTATAATTAGCAAAATAAAACTAATTTTATAGTACATATACAATTTCTCTACTCCAAGGATTCGTGAACCAAAGCATCGTTCGTGAAGCGAAGTAAAATTTGCTCGTAAATGGTGTTCGTAGACCGATTTGTTCTTGGTCCCAGACGTTCGTGATCCGAGGTATCACTGTAATTGAATAGCGGTATTAATGTTCCCATTCTCATCGGAAACCTGAAGAATTTATTTTCGAAAATTTATTTTAAATAAGTAAGTAATCACAGGGTTTATTTTTTATTATTTTCTAGCTCGTATTCAGAAATAATAAAAAGAAGAAACCCATATCTCGAAATATTAAAAAATCGATTTATTCTAAAAGCCTCTTAGATTTCAAGTGCAAAATTTCTCACTTCATCAGTAAGGTAAAAAGAAACTAGTAAAACAATAAAATTATATTTAAAAGATATTAAAATGTTGGAACAATTTTAGTTAATAAGAACCAAATAAAATAAATTCAATATTTTTGTATTTCCAACTTAAGCGTCTTTTTATTTCTGTTTTTCTCTGGAGATGTTTCGGCTGTAATTGCAAACCTTCCTCAATCCAGCTAAAAATTACATAATATTGATTTTTACACTTTATTATATAACATAAATTAAAAAACAAAAGGCTTGAATTAACTCACAATGCTATTCAAAGACGTGATCCGGATAAGTGAGTTTCTACTATATTTTTTTTTAGATAATATTATCATTTTAATGTTTCTATTTCTAGATTTTTCACCTCACTGGTGAATACAGAAGTTTTATTGTCGAAACAAAGAAGGTTTGAGATTTTGTATATATTTTGAGCTGATAGGGCATTTTCTATTATAGTTAGTACCTCTAGAGCAGTGTTTCCCAACCTTTTTTGTGCCATGCCCCACCTAAGCTTTTCTAAAATTCTTATGCCCCCCTATGTAACATATACATAATTTTTAATATTAAAAAATTCAATTGTTCACTTAAGAAACTTAAATGATAGGTTTTAGGAAGATATCACTAGGAAATTGTTAACGAAACACAATAAGTAAATTTTCAAAACATATAATGAAAAACTGAAATTCAAATTCGA
>JAAAKE020154237.1:0-12471 GCA_010014785.2 Anisolabis maritima
ATCCAAAAGTGTGGAAAATGGGTGCCACATGAATTGAACGAAAGACAGATGGAAAACCGAAAAAACACTTGTGAAATAAATTATATTTAATAATTGCTTTTCTTTCACTTGTTTAATAAATAAATGTTTTTTTTTTATAATAAAAACAATTTTATCTTTAATTTTTGATTAAAAATAATTCTCATTATATAATAGGTCACTTATTTATTAATCTAATTTATCGAATTTCAATTATATTAATTAAAACTAAAATTAAAGCGAAATCTTTCAATTATTAAATAATATAATTATCCTAGAAAGAGAAACCTCTTTTTAAATACATCTAAATGTATCTATTAAAAAACAAATTTTTTTTTTTGGGTAGAGAACACTCCAAAAACAACAAAAATTGACAAATTGGACAAAAATTACCAATTTGAGTGTTATAAAGAATTCATACTCATTCATCAACATCTCGTATTCTCCAATCTGCTATATAATATAATATAAAAAAAAGTTGAAGAAAAATTTTTAAGAAAAAAAAAATTTTAGAGTAACGAAAAAAATTTCCCTCTGGGGTCACATTGTCTCTTTTTAATTAGTTCATTTTAATAAAGAATGGAGAAAGGATTAGCTTTGAATATAATTTTCTTAAAATTAAGAAAAATAAACGAAATTAAAAATTTTTTTTTATTTATATTTTATTACAATTTTTTATCAATATAATAATGCAAAGAAATTTAATGATATATAATAAAATATATATTCTCTATTCATAAAAAAGCTTTGCTTTGATTTTATTATAAATAACATTTATATAATATATATTAACAATATAGTGTAACTAACAGTAATAACAAATATAACAAACGTGTATATAACAAGTTTGATTTTATTTAACCTTTTTTTAACTTTGCCAAGCTGAAAGTTAGGTAGGTAAAGTTTATTTTGATTTTGATTTTTTAACATAGTTTTTATTAATAGAGAGAATATTAAGATATGTAAAGAGAAAAATTGCAGGAACTTTAATATATTGTGAAAGTTTATTCTAAATTAGTTAAAATTTGGAATAATTAAAGTGAAATTAATTCATTTTCATTGTTTGTGATCCTCTAATGATATTTTGGGAAGAAAAAAAGATTACATTTTTGATTTTCATTTGATGATTTATATATATATGATCAAAAAATATCAATCTGCGTTTTCTCTTGAACATCAAAACACTTGAGCAAACTGGTATTTAATATTAATCTTCAAAATTGTTACGACATTTTGAAAGAACTATTTTATAGCTTTTTGTTTTAATTAAAAATATCCTGTTAGGTTTTATTGATTATTTAATTTAAAGATTTGGATTTGGACCAGGACACTTCGCATTTGCGGCGGGTATACTGACCCTATAAAGATGTCCTGTCTTCTCCGAACATCCCAGAGTATGTTTCTTCGGACTAATCAACCATTTCACAAATATTATCTTAAACGATATTCTTAACAATCTCTTAGACCGTTATGTACAAATCACATAAATTTTATTAACAAGTGTTTTTGTAGACATCAAGGCGGGTTCTTGGTGTGAGGGAGCAAGAAGGTCGCCAGAGGGAGAATTTTAAAGGTACAGCATTTTTATCAAATGAAAAATATAAATAAAAAATTAATAATAACAATAATAACCCTTTAATGTTCAAAAAAAAAACAAATTCGTAAGAAATAATTATTTTGAATAAAGTTTTTCCTAGTTTTGTAATTAAAGTTTTCGCCACCATCTCCTATATGAAGATATTGTAATCATACCAATGGGTTTTTACAGAAATACATTATTAGGTTTTTATAATAGCATCAGTGAATATGTTTATCTAAAAAGAATAACTTTCTATGCCTGGTATCTTAAAGATAAATCGTTTATTTTTAATAAATTATTGAAAATAAACAAAATTTCCCTTTAACATGGGAAAAAAGAAAAAAGGTAAATTATCTATTCCTGTAAACAAACCTATAACAAGAATTGATCAAACTGAAATATTTTGCTCGCTTACTATGAGAAGACGTTCGATTATGTTTATTTTGAAATCAATGCCAAAATCGGTTAAATTTTTATGAGAAGTTGGCGACAGAACAATCTTGTTAAAGAGCACAAAATGTATAGAGACAATTTTATTAGTTATTTATTGTCTTGTTTTTTAAATGGTGGAGCGGATAATTTTTAATTCCAAATTGATTCAAAATTTCTTTTCTTTTAAAACGTCATTCTCTTTAGAAATTTGAGAATTTTCAAAAATTAATTTCTTAATTTCTGTAAGAATCTATTCACGTTCAAAATTGCTTTTTTTTTATATATTAAATTCATTCCAAATGAACTTAAAGAATCCCTTTTCTAGTCATTAATCAATTTTTTAATACAAAATATTATATTGTACATTACAACATTTAGTTTTTCTCCTTTGTCATAAAACTCTAATTTTTTGTTCTTCCCAAAATATCATAAAGTTTTATAAATTGTTAAAAATTATTCACAATTGAAACTGATTAAAAAACTATTTAATTTTAATATTATAAATATATCTATATTTTATAAATATGGTGTTTTTTGGAGATGAATATACATTTTAATGAGCATACCTTCTAAGGCTAATGAAATCCTCTATCTTGACTCTACTTATTAATTAGTTTTGGAAGAAAATCTCAGAAAGTATTAAATAATATATACTCCGTTTAAAAATGTTTCTTCTCTAGGATTTCTTCAATTATTGAAGATTATTTTATAATATTAATATTAGATATAAAAAAGAAATAAAGAATCCTTGGAGAAAAACATTTCAAAATTGAGTATATATAAATATTTCTAA
The DNA here is from genome assembly GCA_010014785.2 of Anisolabis maritima. Taxonomy (NCBI): domain Eukaryota; kingdom Metazoa; phylum Arthropoda; class Insecta; order Dermaptera; family Anisolabididae; genus Anisolabis; species Anisolabis maritima. The sequence continues at coordinate 2,823 of JAAAKE020154237.1, forward strand.
TGTCTTTAAAGAAAAGCTAATTTTTTAAATGAAATTGTAATTAATAAAAAATTCTATAACTAGTTTTAAGCTAAATAGTCTAATTGTAAATCTAAGATTTTTGATTGTTTTTAAGGATATAAAAGAATGTGTGTGTATATGTATATATATTTTCAAAATCCTAAATAGCCTTAGTCTGAGTATATCTAAAGCAATTATCACTTGGAATGCATCAATTCTAAATTTTTATTTCGTTAATGATAATATCACACTCTCTAAAAACGCATTTTATTTTCTCACTCAGTCATGGTCTATTTTGTAAACTAGATACCTCCATTTATATACTATATATTTTTATCATTGAGAAGAGAGGAGGCAAGTATAACAAAAAAAAATTAAAATGGAATATTTAACAAAAAAATAACTAATTTTTAACAGGTAAAGGCTAAAGAGGTTAGCGGATCTGCTGATGATTGACACACTCGGTCCGACTTCCCGCAAAAAATTATAAAATCTCTTCCTGGGGTAAGAAAGTTAGAATAACTCCCCTTCCCACCCCCCAGAAACACAAAGGAACATAATAGCCTTAGGAACCCTAAATTAAAATCAACCCAATCAAATTCCCAGCTAGTGCTTGAGTGTAGAAGAAGGAGATGATTTTAAAAACTGTTTAATTATATAAATTAATTATATTTTAGAATATATCTAATATATAATCAAACTTCAAACTTATAATTAAATTGTAGAAAAATTTAAATTAAAACTTATATAATCTATAAAATTGCTTCCGTTAATACTTTTAAAAAATATAATATATCCAATATGAATTTCAAATAAACCTTCATTGATTATTGTCATAAGTTTGTGCTTCTTTATAAAAGTAGAAGTCTTACATTTAATGTGGAGTCCATGATTGGTCGGATCTAGTTGAGTTGACCATTCCTGGGAGTTAAGCTTTCGATTGAGGTATCAAGGAAAAAAATCGGGGATTAGGTCTGGTTATGATGGATTTAGGCACCTACGGTCAAAGTGTATGCAAAATAACATTCACTCACTCTCTTCCGGTGGAAAAATGCATTAATAATAAAATAAAATTTTAGGGTAAACGATGATCAAAGTATATAAAAATTAGTTGCCTTTTTCAAAGCCTAAATTGATTGAAATTCCTTAAATCAACAAATATCAAGGTCTACATATACTGATGGACAAAAAAAGCTTAAAAGATGGATCTATTAATCTCGATTTGAAGAGAGTATCATAATTCAAAATAAACCATTATGAAATCGAAAATAAATACGTTTTCAATGATAACTATGAAAACCTCACATTCAAAATAATGAGAATTAAAGAGAGCATCTATAAGAAAGTGGAGAAAGAAAATACTTAAATATAAAGAAAACTCCTGTTTATACAAAGTAGACTACATAAAATGTAACAATAGCTAGAAGGAAAAAGGCCAAAGTATATCCAATCATCATTCGTGTGATCTTGTGCTGTTCGGACGGAGTTAATTTATGCTTTCGTTTGGTTCTCTTATCAGGGACAATCAAAGGTTCAAGAAGATGAATACTTGGTGGTTCTGGTACAGGATAAGGTTCAATTGCACAAAATGAGAGCTCCTGAGAAGGTGTGGGGCTTCGTGTACGATAAGGAGGATTGTTTGAATTTGAACTCGGCGATTCTATATCTGTATGTGTAATGGCCAAATCGCGACGATATTTGAAACGATCAGGCTTGAGAACGGGTGGCCGACGTCGAATGGATGTGGAATAAGAGCTTCGATGGTCGGTCGTGAAACGAACTGATGATGAGGATTTTGATGGAGGCTCAGGAAGCCAAGGGTCTCGGAGAGTCGCCGGCAGTGAAGGAGCTCGGCGAACAGAAGGCCACAGTCATTTGCTCGATGGTTCCGGTTCCGAATTTTTTTGTTCCGCTTCAACTCGTTCCAAATCGTAAAGAACCTAAAAAAATGTAAAGGTTTAATTAAAAATAATAATAATAATAATTTTTCTCATTAATTTTTTAAGAAGAAGCCCAAAAATAACCTCTTAAAGATGTAATTCAGGGCATCAAAATAGCTGCTAAAATGGACAAAAAGGGAGAATTTTTTAAAACCAGTGCACTCTTGCTGCTAAACGACAAACATAATTGTATGTCGAGAATGACAAATTATATCAAGAAGGCATATAATGCTTTATGTAATTTTCTTTGGACCTCCAATGTTGCAGTAAAAACTTGAATACAAGGATACACTTTCCTAAGATTCCTATAAGTTTTCTAATATAGCAAGAAACGAAAATTAATGAGATTTTGTATAAATAATAAATATAAACCTCTAAAATCGTTGCCATGCTCCATGCTTGTGTAGTACAACTTCCAGAACAAAATGCTCCATTTTTATTAGTAAGCTCGGGAAGGCCTCTCCAAAAAGAACTCTGAAGAGCTAACCAATGACGTCCAAGAATTGACCGAAGTCGAGAAATAGTTCTTCGGAGTTCAGTTTCGCCTCCAACTAACGGAGCAAAACGTAACTGAGCCCGAAGAAGATATCCGACAGGCCAGAGCCATTCCTAAAAAAAAATCATTAATTATATAAATATTCTTAGTAGGAACATTTTCTTCTTAATAATGAAAGAGATTTTAATACCAGTTAAAATTTGAATGAAAATATAAAAAATAGTGGATCCCCAAAATATTTTTTTTAATGGAACAGAATCAAAGCGAACTAAACTATAACCGGATTTCACAAATTACCGGTAACATATAAGATAGACATATAGATTTTATATTTATATTATTAGATAGATTTCAAAGGAATTATAAAATAAAAAAATTCTTAAGAATCAAAAATCTATTGGTTATTACTTACAGGTCCCTGATGATAATTGAATCCATTTGCTATTTTTGGATCACAAGAATCATTTTCATTATCATAATCACCATTATAAGCCCAGTCAGCAGGATCAAGAGTGCGAATACCCAAAGGACCTAAAAGCAACTGCTCGGCTTGTTGTAGAGCTTGCCAAGCATTTGAGGGTTCAAAGAGCTCCGGAGCCTGCAAATATTAATATTAATGAAAAAGTAAATTAGGAAGACCAACAAGCTGAGATGGTTTTATAAGTGGTTTGGGGATAAATATCAGCGATGCTTTTCCAAAGCTACTTCATTTATTATTGTAGATATTTCGAATGCCATATGGCCGTCCAACTTCTATAAATTTAAATTAAATATAATAAATTAAGTAGTTGTAGAAAAGCATTGCTGCTATTCATCGCCAAACCATTTAAAAAGAAATTTCCAGAATATAACTAACTGGAGATGTAATTACATACCACAACCATTGCAATGGGAAAGTTGGGTCGTAATTGATAATCAGTCCACGGTTGAGAAGCTCCGAGAGTATCTTTATAAATTCCTCTTCGATGTACTAAATCTGGCCTCGGTTCATCTATGGCTGAGGCGGCTGATGAGGATATATGAAATTGAGGTTCGAAATTTTGTCGAATTTTTTCTGCCCATTGGCCAAATGTCCAAGTGACATTTGATCCATCTCGATTACGTCTTGTTACCTAAGAACAATATTAAAATTAATTTAATTAAAGATTGGACTTACAAATATGCCAAAGAAAAATAGGCAACGAATAAAAAGTTTTGGATGCTCTGACATGTTTGGAAAATTTTTTTTAAGATTCCCGATTTATTAAAATACCTGATTATATGGGACCAAGCCCCGAGAAGCCAGGCCATCCAACCAGATTAGCACTGAAAAGCTTAAGCCGACAAGTTCAATAGCACTCCCATCACGAGGAGTTGCAGGTTTGCCACGATTGCCAGACTTCTCTGAAGATCCCATTTTATCCATCCAAGTACCGCAATTCCAGGCATTACCGCCAAAAATAAAACCTTTTTCAAAGAAAGGGCAAATTAATTAATTAATTTAAAGGAGGAGGGACTAAATATAGATAATTTTGAATTAACCTGTTTCTGGATGAACTCCAATTTGATTATTAAAGCCTTTATCCGTCATGTGTTGATCAATTGATTTTCCTGCATTGCGTTCTCTGAAGCATAGGCCTTGGAAATGAATTGTAAGCACTTCATGGATGACTTCATGAAGGAGTTGTTCCTAGAAAAAGAAAAAAAAAGATCCATTCGTCAGAAAAGTATCTGTCTAGAGCATTTTTCATTTGGTTAAAATGAGCTAAACATTTAAACAAAGTAAAAAACATTAAAATTTTTTCATTAACTAAAAAAATCTAACCTAAAATGTGTCTCTTTCTTTCCAAATTGAAGAGAAGGTATATAGACATTTATAAATATTTGACATTAACCTATATCCTTCAATATTTATTAAATTAATTGGGTGGCAAATATTTTAAATAATCGCTTTAAATTTATCGCTCAGGATCGGAAGCGAACCACCAAAAGGTGTATATATATATATATTAATATATATTCCCATATAATAAAGAAAAATTTCCATATAGGAAAATTGTTCCCTCTAGCTGTAAAATATGATTGTATATATATGAAAAAATCTATGAGAGTAATTTGATGTAATGACGGGCAAACGGACATTTGAACACACTATTATATTAAAGAGATCTTAATAGTACCTTTTTTCTCCTCTTTAGGAAAAAAGTTTGAAAATAAGTTACTTTCCGAATAAAATTATAAATTAAGGTAATATTATGATAAAATGAAGAAAGAAATTGGAAGTGCAAAAAAATTGAATTTACATTTTCTCCAGGAGGAAGAGCTGGAGAATCATCATTAGGAAAAGCTCGAGACACTTTTTCTTGAAGAAGAGTCAAGCCATTGGGACATTCAGTGGTATAACATCGAATGCAATGAAGCCACCACCAAACAGCATCTCTGCAATTGAAACGTGAGTTTTCTCCACCTCCATTGAGCAGATTGGGAATAAGGCCATGACGCACTTGGCCAGCATAGGCTAGCAAATGACACCTGAAATTTAATTTTCATTTAAATAAATCCTTTTATTTTTTTCTTAGCCATCGTTTAACGAACCTTGCTTCTTGATAGCGCCCTGTGAGAATGAATAAACCACGAAGGGCAATAAAAGTATCTCTTCCCCAACTTCGCATATATCCAGTTGAAAAGTGAGGCAAACCTAAAAAAAATGTATCCATATTAGAATTAAATTTTTTTTCATTCCATAAAAGAAGTTAATTACAAAACCGACCCGCTGCTAAAACAACTGATGTGCTTGAAGACTGTGGAGGAAGAACAAGAGCCGGACTAAGCGCTGGTAATCTTGTAGAACCAACAACGCCTGTCATTTGGACAGAACCCAAAGCAAGAGCTCGAATAAAAGGAGAACCTGATTGAATAAACCTAAATAAAAAAAAAATAGGGACGTCATTAATTTTTAATATTTTATAATAAGAAGAAGAAATATGAAAACTCACTCAGACATAAGACTCCAGCAACGATCGATTGCCAGTCGATATATCGTTGTTAAAACAAGATCAAAATATGCAGGCACGAGATATCGAGGAGCGAACGATTTTATTGGAGTAAAAAGCTTTTGAAGACATTCAGCCATGGGACTAGTATTTGGCCAGTATTGCAGACGGTCAGAAATATAATCTAGAAGGAAAAAAATTTTAAATTTTTAGAATAAATATATTTTAAAAGTGAATATAATATTTTTATTAATTTACCCATCATCCAATTGCCATTCCGAAGATTATCACACATCGGATGCCCAAGATCATTATTAGGCCTAATATTTCCTAAAAGTGACATAAAACCTGAAAATAATCAAATTTGTTAGTATTTACTCAAAGGATATGATATATTTAAAAAAAAATTAACCTTGTAGTCCGCAATAGACCACCTGGCCATGTCCAGGAATGTCATAAGCGCTTCTTCCTTGGCCGTCATCTCTTTCCTCCGCATCACATCGATACAATACCCGATTAAGATCTATTAAATCGAGTGAATTAATGGAACGAAGCAATTGATTATAATCAGCAACTGTAGTAGCAGAAGAGATAGCTGTTGGTTTGATCAATTCCCGAAGTCGACCAAGGGCGCTAACCCGGTCTGAGGGCAGAGAAACTCGCAAAGCAACCACCGATCCCGGTTGAAATTCGTTTGAAAATCTATAAATTAAGAAAATGAAAATATCAATAAATATTTCAATAAATATAAATAATAATTAAATAAATAACCTCATTTGTGTAACGTTGGCATCGCCTGAATCACAAACATGAAGCATCGATGAATTGCTCAGTTGTAAATGTTCTTTCAGCTCGAGATTATATTCAACCAATCCATTAATCCATTTTTTGTCACGGATAAATGTTTCCGGTTGAGTAAATCTAGGGTCTCCATTTCTAAATTAAAAAGTAATAAAATCAAATTTCATTTAATTTAATCGTAATGAGATTGCAAATATTTTGAACTCCTGGCTTTTGATATCCTGGCCTTTACATGTAAATTCCTAGTTTAGGTAGTTTTTTACCATTCATTTATCAGATAAATCGTTTGGCAGACAATTGTTTATTCGACAATAATAATATTGATATTTTACCGAGGGCTGCACATTTAAGTCACATTTGATTCTTTAGTGATTTTTGTTTAATCTTTAATCCACTTAGTTAATGTTTTAGTCACACACATTATTATTCTACTATAATAAAAGGAGAAAATTTCTTTCTTTTAATTAAATTTGCTACTTATTTTTATGTTGATGATCTCTAATGAGTAAATGAAACATTGTTTGTAGAGTTTTGAATGAAATAAAAGGTAGAGCTAATTAAATAAATGATCAGGATAGGAGAAAATCTAACGTTGAAGGGGAGGGGCGGGGGTGTCCCTAAAAAAATACACATTTCAAAGAGCGAAAAATGCCCCCAACGCCGAGTATATATTTTGTTAAAAAGGAGAGCAGTAGCCTAACTACTGGCTTAATGCTATGGTCAAGATAATAGTTCAAAAAACCTTATATAAAGTGAATGAAGTGATACCTATAATTGGCGCTTGTGAGGCTGGCTTCAAGAATAACTTCATCTACTCGTCCTTCAACTCTTAGAGGTTTAATACTTTGCGTTCGTTCTCGTGTTGGAGGCTGGAATGCAGTGTAGGCTACAATAACCACTGTAGCATGAGTGATGGGACAATGTCTAGTTACAGCTACAATATCGGAATCCACTTGGTCCACAAAGACCTTAAAAAAAAATAATTATATAAGAGTTATGGTATTTAAAAAAATAATATAATAAAAAAAACGCTCTTAAAATATACTAAAACGACGAAAATAACTTTTTATAAAAGCGTGGGCTCTCATTGAAACTTAAAATATCATTAATGAAAAATTAGATTCTCAATTCATTGAGAGCATACGATTTTATAATAAGTTATTTTCCCTATATAAAAATAATTTTTATTTTTATTTTATACTTTTTAGACCTATTAATATTTATTTTTTTTAAACAAAAGTATAAATTAAAATCAAATTTTTCCATAGCTCTTTTGGTTGGCGTTGTAATCACTGGCAATCCTAATTTATGGACTTTTTATTTTCCTTTAAATAAATTTTTTGTAAAAGATATAAAATTTTTTCAGACAAAAAAGTTGTCATAATGAATAGAATTTTGTATATGAGTATAATTTCGCTCAAGTTAAAGAGATATTTGGATTTTTCAAGAATCAACTTCAAATCAAGTCCTCCTATAAATGAGTCGATTTTTGCCTCATTTTAATATAATATTTTATCATTGGAATACATAACAAAATTTCAGATCTCTAGCTCATCGGGAAGAATTTGAAAAATGGACTAGAAGATGTTGTCCAGACTGACAGACAAAACAAGTTAAATAAAAGGATTTAATAATAAGCAGACAAAGAATGAATCCCAATTCTCATTATTTTTTAAATGAACTATTGTGAACGAGAGTATCCTCAAAGAATATATTTAAACTTAAGAAGTGAATATTACACTTTGAACAACTGTTATAGATCCAACTAGAGAAAGAAGCAGTTTACTGATGTCACTTAACTGTCACTTCCTCTAGTCGGATCTATATCAAAAATTGATCATAGTGATGTCTATGATATATTATATTTTTGAGATGTAGTAGAGTGTGTACAGAAATTTATTTAATTTACCTAGCCTATATCAAAACTTAAAATGTTTATATTTTACCTGATTAAAACCAGCCATTCCAAGTTGATAATGAAGATTATTTAGAGCTCTTTTAGCGACAATAATTCCTGAACGTAAATTGACTTTTCCAGGATCAATACCATGCTCTGACCATTCGCAATATTGTCTTGTTTCATCTACTACGTGAATCTAAAAATAAAAACACAAATTTAAAGTCATATAGAAAAAAAAATGATAGGAAAACTTTTATATGGACTAATATATTCATAAAATAAATTTGATTTTTATATTCATGTTTAATTTCCAAAATATCTCATCAGAATCTAGGTCCTTATCGAATTGCTTGACCATGTTTAATCCAAGTTGCACCCTATACTATTCTCGGTAAATTCGGAGGAAATTAGTATTGAATTAATATTCAAGAAATTGTGGACGCACTATAAATAATTTTTCAAAAAAATTTCTTTTTCTAAAAAAAATACAATAATAAAATTTACATGGTGAGGAACGAGTTCGTCATAACCGCGATTGCTGCCAGATGCACAACACGCAGCAGCAACGAGAGCGGCACTTGGTAAAAGATTATAAACACTTCTGGTCTCGACTGGAGAAGGATTGTCATGGGTCAAATCGTGGAACAGAGCATGCGCCACAGATGGAGTCAACGGCCTCACGCAGGGCTGATAAAATGCACCAACAGGTTCACCACCGAAACGATAAACAAGACGTCCTAATTCATGGGAATCCCAACTTGACATTGCCTCTGAAAACGATTTATTCAGATTATTAGATTAAATTAAAAAAAGGAAGAAAATTGCCTTTATAAAAAAATTAAAAAACCTCGAATGAGGGAAGTAATTCCAAGTCGATTAACAAAAATATTATCCTGTTGATCCGAGTTAGTGAATAGTTCAGCTACAACATAGAGATCGGGTTTAATTTTTCTTGCAGACTCTAATAAATATTCAGCCACATGGATGGGTGTAGAATGACAATTGTCGATTCGAATTCCATCAAAAGTTCGAGCAGTTGCTTCTACATATTTACGCATTCTCTCCCATAAGAATGGACAATCTTCTGGCGATTCCCCAAACCTTCAATTAAAAAGAATAATAAATCATTTATATTTCCAAAATGTATTTTTAAAATTTTGAATAAATCTGTGTATATTATTTATGTAAACATGATAGGGAAATATTATGCAATCCAGAAAGTTCAAATTTTATATTTCCCTTAATTGAGGATCACTAGGAGATATGACTTTGGGTTAATTTGTCCAAATGGAAATCCCATTTTAAGTTTTTCACTACTTTGCACTTTTTAAAAATTTAGTCCTAAAAATTTTTATTCAAATAATTCAACCGGATAACATTTTATTCAAGGAGTTTTTCAGTTTATTTTTTCATTTTTAAAATTTAAATTTTATAATTCATTCGTATAAGCAAGAAAATAAATAATATTGGGTTGACCAAAAAGTCCGTTCGGTTTTTTAAGCGAAAATAAGACACAACTTTTAAACACAAAGCGATTTAT
>JAAAKE020154259.1:0-12470 GCA_010014785.2 Anisolabis maritima
TAAAAATACATTCGCCTAGTGCGAGTTTTAATGTATTTAATAATTGTTGGAATAAATGTTAATGTTAATGTTAAAAAAACCAGAGGTTAGTTTGAGCTCTGTCATGCTTGGTACATAAAAGAAGATGAATTGATTTAGAACTTGAATATGATTTGCTTGTTTATTTTATTAATGGTTGAAATTATTAAATTATATATTTTTATTGAATTCCTAGGGAAAGGGAGAGAAGGCATCTCCCAACATTCTAGATTGAGAATGACCGATCATTCTCGCCATCTAGTTAGAATTAATAAACTTATTGACAATGGAATGAATTTTTTTCCTTAAATAACTGAGATTCCATAGCGAGAGACCTAGCTGGTGAGATCGATTACATATACCAGTATACGTTGATGTACAGGGAGTTCTGCGAATCGGACATGTGCCAAAAGCGGATCGAATCCAAAGGGGGTCAGTGAACCCTTTACGAGGAGAGCAGGCCGGGAGGGCCGAGGATCGATTTCACCCTCGCTTTTCTTTCTTTCTCTTTTTGATCGAGATCGCATGATGCATTGTTCTAGTTCTCAATTTAGAATCCACCACTAGAAAAAAAATAAATATTCCCATCCCTCACATATAAAGAGAATGTGTATTTATATTTTTAAAAAAGCCTTGTTTTTTGGGGATTAGCGGCTTAAATGAACTCATCCTTGAATCCATAAATAATTCTAAGATCCTCTGACAGACCGAAGTCTGAATAAAAAACCTCTAACGGGGGTAGATTAGCTAAAATACAATAAACAGACAGTGTTTTTTTATACAAGTGAGCTTTTATTAGCAGAGGGATATTCCATTAAAAAAAAAAACGAAATTTATTTTAGACGTAGACTTTATTATTCTTTTTGTAAAATATTTTTTATATTAGTTAAGCTATTAAAATCTCATTAGAATTCTTAATGGCTTGGTCGGTTTTATTACTAGAATTACTTATTTTATAAAAAAAGATTTTTAAAAATTTTAAAGTTTCCTTGGGTAAAAAATTACTTTAATATTATTTATGTATTAACTTTCGATAGAATCGAATTCTCTACATTGTTTCTTTAGCTTTAAGTAGCCTTCTTAACTGGTGTCCCTTAATCCCCGAGGCACCAAGAATACCCAGTTTTCAATTCCCACAGTCTTTATTATATGATCACATAATGATGTCTCTGGGTCAGTCTCTCCATGGTGTGTCTGTTTTCCGTGACATAACAATCACTTATGAACCGATATATATATTTAATTCCAATTCAAGCTGACCCTTGTCACTTGATTACACCATTTGCCCCGAATAGAATGGAGATCCTGGGTTCCACTTAAACCCAATAATAAATGAACCACAAAAGTCTTAAATATACAAGACGTTGTAATTTACGTAAATCTTGATATCTATGTCATATTTTAGGAATTTTCGTATTTTGCATTAATTAATTAATTAATTGCCAAAAGAATGATTTATAATACAAATAGCATTACAGCTAAGTCGATTAAACTGGGATTAGACTCAAAAATGTAATGGGATTGATCATGTTCCAGCTATTTTTAAATTTATTTAAATAGTTATAAATTCTTTTTAATTTAATTAACTTCCAAAATATTAAAAATAAAAAAACTTTTTTTAGAATAAAAGTGCCGATAAAAATTATTTTAAAAATGTGTTATATCACTGGTTTGCCGAAAGTAGTTCGTGTTTGATTGTTGGACGGTGGGCACCAATTCACTAAGAATTTTTAGATTATTTGCTCTAGAGCGAATTTCCCACGTACACTCTTTAAATCTCCCTAGAAATTATTAACTGAGCAGTCATAGCTCGCTTTAGAAGAGCATTGGATCAATTAATCGAAAAAGCCATTAATGAGTTGTTGATTTGGTAAGCCTATTTACCTAAAAAGGGGTATGGGTATTTCGAATTGATATTCTTTTTTAAACTTTCAAGTCTTTCAATTCGTGTTTGTAATTTTATGAAGTTATTTAATTTTATTTTTATTTAATGAGGCAAATCTTTTTTCTATAAATTAACTTCTGCTTTGAACTGAAAGGAAAATTCCTTCTCTTTTATATTTTTATATTTAAAATGAAATTAATTGGATTTTTTTCAAAATAAAAAAACCTCAGAAATTTTATATAAAAAGGTAATTAAATTTTTTTTTTTATACTACAGAAAGAATTATATAGGACAGAGTAGAAGCTGAGTGTTTACAGAAAATATCGACTTCGATTTTGAATTTGACTTCGCTTAAGCCCAAAAACATGGTTATTCATACCATTGTCTGTATGCTTATCTATCATCTTTTTTGTTTTCCTTACAGGTTTTTATGTAAAAATCTCGAAGTCCACATTATAATTATCACAAAAACCTCTCCTCATATTGAAATCGAATAGAGCTTTATGATATTAAATTCGAAGGAAAGTTATTCCAAACCATTAAAAGACAACTTAAAATGATAAAATGATTTTTATTTTATTTTTCCTTACACTTTTATATTTGGACTTAATTTCTCTATAATAATATATCTTCAAAAGAAAAAGCTCTCTCGTTTGTTTTTATCTTTCAATATTTTTTCTTTTATAATTCACTTCTTTCCTGCCTTCTAGATCTTTTTTTTTTTTAAAAAGCGTGGTTGTAACTATTATTGAAGGTAAAAAGGGGTTGAATTTCGGGGAAAAGGAAGTCAAGTTTATTGCTGACATCATACTACAATTTACAATTTCCCCCTCTATAAATTCTGCTTTTATACTCTATTAATGGAAACTCTATGCTAAATAATTGCATTTAATATTTATAATATCGATTTTTTTATTAAAAAATATTTTTAATAGAGTCATAAAAAACGCTAAAAATACCATAATTTTATTTAAAATAGTTCAAATGCCTCACTCTTATTGAAAAATAATTCGAGAGAATTTCATAGAAGCGAAAGAATTTGTAATTTTTTTTTTAAATCTTATCATATGACATTTTTCTTATTAATATTTCTTTGTTCATCGGTTTATTACAATTAATTTATTTGTTTTCTTTGAAACTGATCTAAATTTCCACGAGATCCAGATAGTAAAAAATTTTTAAATTAATTACAAGAGATTGGGGATGGAATAATGGCGTTTATTGGAGAAATCCAAACTAGGTTTATAAATAAATAAATCTATATTTTTAGTATCAGACGCGAACCGTTTCCTTCCTCAAGACCAAAAGTTGAATATATTTTTGCAAATTAACAGCATTTGATTATTAATTTTGGTTCTGGCTGAAAAATCCTAGCCTGTCAGAGATAGCTGATAGTCTTACTAGTCTGCTTTCAAGAAAAAGTTGAGAAACACATTTCCAGGACGTACCAATGCTTGATTTATGAATAAACATAACTTCCAGCCCTTAGAAAAGAGAATAAATAAACAGCTATGATAAGTTATGCCAATAGAGTGCATAATTTAGTTCGTATTTGGTTGCTGCAAGACTAGGCAACCCAAATAACTACCGGCTCACTAATGGATTTTCCGATAAATTGCTCCAGAGTTCTTTAATTTGGTTGTCTATCTTCCAGCAACCATACACATACTAATTTCTAGACTCTGTATATAATAACTGTATATAATTAATTATAAATCAATTCAATCAATACTTTGGCTATATGAAAAGTCTTGATTTGGATGCTGGTTTAATTGCGGCATAAGAATATATCAGTCACCAATGCAATAAAAGTTTTATTTTAAATTCAGTCTTCTATAATTCCTTTCTTTTCTTTTCACCCCTCTCTCTCCTTTTAAATTTTGTTTTCGCATTATATTGATATTTCAGAGATCAATTTCTCCTAAGAATTAGCTACTTTTTTTAAATGTTGTTATCATATTATAATAGGATTTATTTTTGTAGTACTGTTTGTTTTTATTAAAACGAGGATGCAAAAAATTGTTATAAACACTCAGAGCAGTTTTTCCAAGGTTAATTAGAAACAGATCGTTCAGTGTTTGACGTCATACATATATATATATATATATATATATATATACTATTCCCCTGAAAAGTAACTGGACAACCTATATCCTTGGTTTCGTCTTAATGGGCAATTAGAAGAGCTACATGAAATTCGAAAATAAATAAATAATTTAATAATAGGTAAAATTTGATGATTTTGAATTCACTCAATCCAAAGTAATGAAATCCTGTCAATTTTCTAATTCCTTTTGAGATCTTCATATTTTATGAGATATTCGTTTCTTATTTGATTGAATTTATTTAATCTTAGAGACATTTTTTGATTAATTATTCACCCCTCCTCTCATTATTTTTCCTTCCTAGATAAATTCTATTATAATTAGAGAGAATAGAAATAATTTTATTTTTAAAAGTCGATATGTTTATTGGTGTTCATGCTTAAGGGATTCCGTTATGCTGGTGATTCGTTCCCCAAATCTGTTCAAAAAATATCACTCATCGTATCTAAATTATATATATAATATATAAATAGTATATATATAAATGATCCTTTTTATTATCACCGTTTCAATATCACCAGCAGTGGATCCCCTTTTTCAAGGAGATCCTTAAGGAGAGGCAGCGGCTTTAAGTCACAACATTTAGAAATATTTTTGAAAAAATTCTTTTGATTATTTGTGCTCCATCTTGGTTATTGATAAACCAATTTTGAAATTATTAAAGAAATTAAAAAAAAATTAATTTAAAAAATTTCATCTTCTCTCTACTAATAAGTATATTTATCCAAAAGAATGGAAGATTCAAAATATGGTCCAAATTGTTTTTTTTTTAAATTGGCTGAGAAAATTTATTTAATTATATTTAAATTTGATTATGTGAATCATGCATCTAGAAAAAATATATACTTTTCTGCTATCTATTAGGTTTGAGCAGATTTAAAGCTAGAAGCTCTTTTAGCCCATTTTTTTTTTATTTAATTTTTGTCTATTTTTTTATATATAAAATTTTGATTGGAATCCCACTTTGTTGAGGGTATGTTATCGTATTCTAGATTTAAAACCTAATGGTTGTTGTGTGGATATTACGAACAAATTACAAAATTTGTTCCTCTCGGAAAGAAATGAAAGAAAAAAAATTCCTAAATTTTTTAAAATCTATTTCTAACAATTCTATTTAACTATTTTTTTTTCATTTTAAAAAACAAACATTAATAATTTTATTTTTGAAATTATTGATTTTTATTTTCATTAATTTCCATAAAATCATTTTATATAAAAATATCTAAAGTAAATTCAAAAAAATATTTTTTTAATTTGGCGAGGCTGGTTTTATATATTATAATAAATAATTGAATTTTTTTTAACTTTATAAGAACATGATTCACTTGAATATATATTTTTTAAATTCTCAGCCTGGGACCAAATATATGGAATTCATAAATTGGACAAACATTTATAAATTTTATAATATATAAGTTATATATATTTCTATTTTTGTACATTTATATGTATATATAAAAAGGAAAAATGTGCATTGTAACAAACAATTTTATAATAATAATACTGAAGCTAAAACATTCAAAACATTTGGTCGATTGATTAGGTGTATTATTATTATTATTATTATTATTATTATTATTATTATTATTATTATTATTTTTATTAATATTTATAATATTGAGACATGGAGACATGGAGTTATGCTCTTTCAAGACCTAGGCCGGTTTTTTTTCTAGATACATTTAATTTCGCTATATTATATATATATATTTAATATTTACATAAGTAGAACATATAATTATTTATTCTAGAATATGATACAAATTTTCAGTGTAGACATCTTCTTATTTATTTATTTAGGTTCTAAAGTTGATTTAATGAAATCGCCTCTAATAGTAATGCACATACTTTTAAGTATAAAGGGCCGCACTGAAAAATTTTTTAGAGAAAAAAATAATTATGTGATTGATGGTTTCAAAAAAAAAAAAAAAAAAAAAACGTTTAAAGATATTTTTTTAAATTTAATTCATTCCCTCGTTCCATCAGCATTTGGCCATTTTAATAAAAAAAAAAAATAAAAAATAAAAGGCCACTCGCCGCGGATTCTTCACCACTGCTCTATATTCTTGATTGAGACAAATATCTTTAAAAGATTAAAATTTCAAAATAACTTCCTATAATTTAACAAAATAATACTTAATTATAGTTTAGCTAACCCAAAGCAAACCTTTTTGGATTGGGCTTAAGGCAAGACAGTCTAAGTGAAATCTTTAGTGGGTTGTATTTTATCTCCGCATTTTTGAGGATTCTTGAATTTATTCTAAATAAGTTTTTTTATATTAAATTTTTTAAATAAACTTTTAGCCTAGAATTGGATTCAATACAATATGTCAAGCGAAAATCTAAATCTTTAAAATAAAAAATAAAATATTGGTATTAGGGCTGTAGATTTGCTAGAAAATCGATGGATTCTCACGTGCAGTCAAGATTACTTTTTTAAAAAAAATATATATTGGGCCGACATTTCGATTTCGAGGAGCCATCTGGTCAAAATAAAGGTTTAAAGATTAAAAGTGAGATAAGACAGCAGCATCTATATATAATATGGAAGTCTTTAGACGTCAGCTTTATTATTGAAATATTTTTTTTGAAATAATTTTGATTGCCTATCTCTACAGGTAGGGTTAGAACCCCTTGGGACCTGAACTTAGACTAGATATTAAGCCTATTTGGGAAGAATAAAATTTAATTTATCAAAAAACTACAAAAAGACCAACATAATTATTAATTTATAGCCTCATTGGATTCCATATCTAAATAAGAAGGGGAGGGAGGTGGAGGTATTATGGAAGTTCTAACCCCCCTCTCCTCAAAAATTTCTGGCTAGTCTATTGTGTCTTTGCGCATAAGAATCCCGCTCATCCTAAAAAAAAAAAATCTCTTTCAATATTTGGCTCCTGACTGTAAAGAGAAACGTATTAAATTTATTTTTTTATATCAGTGACTTAAGGTAGATTTTATTGGACAGATTATTTCTATCCATATATATATATATATATATATACTAATATGATTGAATTTTTTTTTTTTACAATTATTTTTTTACAATTTTACTTTTCAAAATATTATTAAAATTTTCTTCTAGTTTGGGAGGAAGCGGGCTGGAAAACTTTTTAATAAGAAAAAACTATTTAGATCTAAGTAGGAAAAAGGAATGAGAATACATAAAAATGAAATGCCCATTTCTATGATAGCTGCTATAAATAAATCAGAACTATAATAAGCAATTTTTTTTTTTTTTTGAGAGTTATACGATATAGACGTTCTGATAATAAATCAGATTGTAAATGTGAAAAGTTGAGATTCAACAGTTCCTTAGCACTTGCCGTTTTTTGTATTTTATCGCTTGTTCATTACTTTTTTTTATCGACATTTATCAATAACCGAGTTTTTATGTATCTTCTTTCGAAATAGGGTATATATATATATTTCAAGTGGAAAAGATGAGACTTCCTTTCCTTTCTTTTTCTTTTCTAATAGTCTTGAGGAAATTAGCCCTTATACTTGTTGTCGAAATGGTATTATAGTAAAAAACGACTAGACAGCTATTTTTTCTAATAAAAAATAACGAACTCGTTCTCATGTTCACTCTGCTCTTTTAATTTAATTGTCTCTTAAGTCGCAAACTAATTTTAATTAGTGAACGAGGAAATAAATATATTCTCCCCAGAAGTTTTTATGCATTATTTCTAGATAACAATAAGAGAAAATTTCATTTGTTTAACCGAAATAAAAGCGGGATGATTTATCAAACACTCGTATCTAGTGAAGAAAATTTGGAGTGTTATTTGTGTTATTTTTAAAGAAATAATTTAGGCAATTAAATCATTGGGTTCTTTTGGAATATATATTTTTTGTAGAATAAGAGGAATAAAAAATAATTTATTTAATTGTTGACGTTTCTGGAACCATACGTGCCCTTCTTCAGTACAATTTAATTTCAATAATACAGATGTCGAGTATTTTTTCTACAAAAATTATATTGTTAAAAATATAATAGGAATGAATATGGCTTTATACATTATTACAAAAGATTTAGATTTCTCTCCAGGGAAGGACTGGGACATATTTTCGATTCTGGCATTATCCTGGCAACGGCCTATAGGTTAGTAGCCCACTAGTCAGACTTTAATAAAACACAAGGAATTAATGGGATGGTTAAATAATCCGAAGGCGAGCTGCGCGGAGATTCGGCCCTTTACCACGTTTTTCTCTGTTAAAAGCATTTATCGCCATCTTTATTTTCCCTTTTGGGTATTAATCAGATTCTAAAGTTATGCTCAGGGGTTTGAAAAATTTTTATAAATTATTATAGTTATGCCATTTTTATATTTATTGTGTGTTATTATTTTTGTTTACTAATAATCTTTAAATTATTGAAATAGAAAAGGCTAAAGTTAATATTTATCGAAAAAAGTTGAAAATTCCACGTGAAGCTTCATATAAAGAAGCTCTAAAATTGGAATATCGACAAGATGAGCGTTATTCCGCGTCTAGATAATGAACGAAATATAAATTCAAAAATACATCATTTTATGTTAAGTGGTCTAAGCTGTGGCTGCATCTTCTATTATTAGTTAGAATTTTATATATTAAGATAGCGGAGTGTCCATCTGTCCGTCTGTCACGCTCTGTTTGAGCAATTTCCCAATGGAATTTTGAAATGAAATTTTGCACCCTTATAGAGGGCAGTGATTATTAATGAAAGTCGAGGAAAAATAGACGAGCCCCCAAATTCACATTTATAAAGATAAATATAAATAAAATCGATTAGTCGACTGCCGGCCCATATTATTACGACGGTACCGGCCCTTCTGGCATTTGCCAAAACGTCCTTATGGCCAGTCTGCTTCTCCTTCTCATATTGAATGAATGGATTATATATTATATTACCAAAAAAAATAAAATTTTTCTCAATTTTTTTCTGACGTTTTTTTAACGAGAAAACGGACATGTGCATTTTAATATACCAATTAGATGTTTGAGCCTGTTTGTTCTTCAAAAGGAATTTAAAGTAGTTTTTTTTTTCATTTATTTTGATTTAGAAAAATATAAAATTATCTTATGGCGTTTTCGATTCATTGCATCAGAGCGGACAGTTGTTAATCTCTCCACGTCTGTACAAGAGTGATCCACTCTGGAGCAATGAATTGAAACCCCGATTAAGATAATAAATTTCTAGAGAGAATAGGAAAAGGTCAACCCCTAAACAGGATTATAATCGTGCTGCCTGGTATTATTAAGTTTGTGCATATGAATGTTTGACAGCCAGTTTATTCCGAAAATGGCCTAAAACCCAAGCCGAAACGTTTATATTTAAATAAATTGTCTACCCAATCTTTTTATTTTTTGACTCCTAAACCAAAAGAAAAATATTGCCAAAATAAATTTTGATAATTGGCACAATTTTTAATTTGTTCGACACTTTTTATAGTTAAAGAAATAGTCTTTATTTGCCTGAGGCAATTCACGCCTTGGCTAAGCTCCAGAATACATTTAATTAGCTAATATATTATTCTAAGCCTGTTCTAGATAAGCGTTGTGTTGTTTCGCCTGAAGGGATGATATTACACAACCCATCAAAGCCTTATGCAATTAGACTATCTTTGCTGAAATGAAGGTTATACTATCTTAAGGCAAAACCTTGATTTTTCTAAAACGAATGATAGTATAATAATTTTTTGATCATTTTTCTTTAGTTTCTTATAATTTTGTTTTTAATTTTCTTCTTCATTTATTTTATTAAATAATTTTCAAAATTTTTAAAAATTTCATTAACATTTAAAACCTATAAGAGTAAAATATTTATTTAAAAAAATTTTATATTTTAAAAATTGATTCTACTTATTTGAGAAAAGGGCCTTTGATTGACCTTCTCCCCCCTTGTTTGCATATTTAGATCAAAATATAACAAAGCTCTTGTTTCGAAATGCTTCTTGAGGTCAGGAAACCGTCAAATAGCTCTACAAGAATGGAAAATTAATTATTAAACAAACTCAAATTAGTTGGGTTTTATTGAATTTTATTAAGGATGCGGAGAGCTCATTTATTACTTACACCTGTCTGTTTAACTCGAATAGATTAGAATGATTGATTATCTACCAATATATCTATTTCCTAATAAAAAAACGAGAAAAAAATAAGAACGAGTATTAAATAATAAAAATTGAAATCAAAAGATTGAAACTCATTTTTTTAAAATTAAAATTAGAATTTAATCAAAAATATACCAATACTAATTTAAAATTTTTATTAATGAAAACCTTTCTGGGAAATATTAATATAAAAAATTCATTTAATAGAAAAAACAATAAATCTTCATTTATATTTATATTTATATTTATATCCTTCAAAACCAAAAACAAATGAATAATAATATTAAAATTTAAACAAGGATTAAAAAACTAACAATTAAGAGTTATACATTTTTTGTCTTTCGGTATCGGACCATTTAGACTCCATCTTCATTTATTTAAATTAATTGATAGCCAATATAATTTAAATATATTTTTGTCAATCACAACAAGAACCAAATCGCTGATCTTTGGTACTTGAGACGAGACCTTTGCACCAAGGTACAGGCGAGTTATACATTGGAAAATTTAAAAGTCGATTCAAGCTATTAATATTTACTTAGATTAGGATTAGTTCTAATATTTGCAAGTTTATTTGTTATTAAAAATTTTAAAATTTTATTAGCCGGCAGCTATGGCCTAGGCGAAGAGGAACAGCCACCAAGATCAATGAGGCTAAACAACGCTCATTACCGCTGAACCCCGGACTAGTGGCCCCGAGGAACAAGGGTGTTAATCGACCATCGGTAGTCACTGATATTGATATTCAAATTACAATAATATATAATATCAACAGAAGCCGAAGAGATTATAAAGAAATGAAAAAAAAAAAACAATTTTCTAAGTCAATGGAGAATGGATAGCAATACCGAAAACGGTTTTATTCCGTATTTATTTGTTTTGAATTTCCCCCCGGATTCTTAGGGTTAGTGTGAAGAGATGTTTAGGTGAAGAAATGTTGAACATCTTTTCTCTCTATGTTCTGAGAAAAGTGGGGAGACTCCACCGAAATGTCGAGATTAAAAAGAAAGACAAAAAGTTTTTTTTGGTTTCACTCTATATAGGTATATATCATTTTCATTAATGACAAAAAAATAGAGTATATATGTTAAAAATTTCCAATTATTATATAATAACGGTCTTCAACTTTCTTCGACTCCCGCACCCCATTGTAATCCATTTCGCCAAATTAAACCACGATTTATTAAAAAAAAAATAAACCAAGAAAGCCGAAAATTCCCAAACCATAAGAACACAAAGTAGGGCGGTTTTAATTAGTTCTCTTACTTATTTAAGTTCAATATACCTAACTAACGCTTGGCAAGAATCTTATTTACATAAAGTTAGATAAAAAATAATCACATAAATTGTTCTTAAAAAATGATTGTCTGGCCTCATAGCCAATCTTAAAATATAGAGAAAAAACTTTTGCCTTAGTATGTGTGAAAAATCTTCAATAAGGCCTAAAACGCACTTTAAGACGGATCAGGCCACATTACATTGCATTGCAAAATCCGCCTGGACCTAACTAGCATTCCTATAATAACGCCAACCGATTTTTGCATTGCGCCTCCATATACAATAAATAGCTTAAAAAAAAATAAAATAAAATGAGAAGAATATGAATATTTATTTTAATTTATGTACCTTTTATTACAATAATTTTATCTTCCGACAGGGCTTTTTATATTTCGCGTTCTCTTAATCCCATACGGGGTACGCGAACCCCAGGTTGGGAACCGCTTTTATACTTGTATAATAATAAAAAATATTAAATCCCGCATAAATTTGCGTTATATACTATAATTTTCAAAGTTATATTAGAGAATACCATTTTTAAAGTTTCTTTTAGATATATAAAAAGATTTCTCATAAGCTTTTATCTAAATAAATTTTATTTTTATCTTCCTCAGATGTACACAAAAGTTATTTAAAATTCATTTTGAATCAAAATTAATTATTTTTTAGCCAGCATTTGCATTTAATTAAATTTCTAGCGAATATCGGCTATAACTTTTTATTAAAATTAAAAAAAAATGCAAATTAATAACAGTCCCACATTTTAGGCCTGTTTCGACTAATTATCTAAACTAGCACTTAGAAAATAAACATTTTTGAGAATATTTAGAAATTTCTCTCTAATTTATAAAATGAAATTTCAATTCCAAAACGCACGCATAGATTAAATCTAAATATAATAAAATTTATTATGTATCTATTTCTTCATAGATATGAATGAACTATCTATTTATAATATTATAGTAATAACCGGACAGGTCTTTCCAGAGCATTTTCAAGGAAAATAAAGGTTTTACTAATTTATTAATTTATTTTTATTATTATTTGACAACAACTTTTTTAATAAAATTTATTCAAAATTTATGGGGC
>JAAAKE020154270.1:2203-12470 GCA_010014785.2 Anisolabis maritima
TATTTGTCAAATTGCTTTTTATGAATTTTTTTTATTAAATTGAAATTATTTTTTATTTCTTGTATTTTCATCGGAAAATATCGAGAAGTGTTTTAAAAACTAATTACACACATATTCACAAAAGATATATAAGTTAAAGTTATAAACAAACTTTTTTCATTTTAATTTAGCTCACAATTGGGTTCCGCACTTTAGAAAAGGTTGCTACTCTCTATGTTTGATACCTTTATTTGATTAGCATCTTTTTTTAGCATACACACCTAATCAAGGGGAACACTGGATCTGGCCTAAATTGATTTTTTCAAATATTAATATGACCTCCTCCGCTATACCCGGAAAGTTTTTCTTATTTTTCTTTTTCTTTTTTTATATTATTATATACATATATCAGTTATAAATATTCAGTAGAATGCCTAAAGATATTTTTTAATTAAAACCGGATCGACCCATGAGAAGCCTTATGGTCACTACATAATATTTTTACTTTCTCATACCTTTATATGATTTAAGCACTTTTATTTAAATTCCTCTTTCTGCCTGAACAACATTTTGTAATTAATTTTTAAAACATTTCCGATGAAAATACATGAAATAAAAAATAATTTCAAAATACTCATTTGAAGTGTAATAAAAAATTCATAAAAAGCAACTTCGACTATTTCAAATACAGTGAGAATAAAAAAATTTTAATTAGTTTTCGAGACCTATCCATTTGAATTAGATAGTAATATTTAATATGCGCCTTGAAGAAACTTGATAAGTCATAGTTTATGTAACAGTTTTGCCATATTTTTTTTCTCGTTGATAAAGAGAGAGATAGCCCTGAGGAATTGAACCCAGGACCTCCAGCCTCCAGAAAATCTGTGTTTTCTTTGCACCACCGGAAAAGAAGCACACCGATGCCCGGATGGAGTGGAGATCCTCCCAAGAGCCATATAATTCTATAATATAGATTAGTATATCCACCAGTAAAAATATACTCACAAACTGTTAAATGAAAAAGTTTATTTTAATTGAAAAACTATAAAGAATAAAATAAAAAAATTTTAATAATAAAAAAAAAAAACTAAAAAGAGTCAAATTAAATTGGTGAATATTTATGAACAAATATAAAAGCTCCCTGAATATTTTATTTCATTTCTCATTAACGATTTTTAAATTTCTATTTTTTGTCATAGGTCTAAAAAAGCAAAAAATTATTTTCCTATTTTTATTAAATTTAAATAAGTTTTTTTTTATTTTTCTCTTATCTTTAGTTATAACTTAGGGGTCACATTTGTTCCATTTTAATCGAAATAGTCGCTTTAAAAAAATATTGTTATTTAAGCGTAAAATTAAACGAACACATTCTCTTTATTACTAGACTTCCATTTCCCGATGAAAAATGGAAATGGAAAAATTTAAATTAGATTTGATTTAATTTTTTCATAAATATGAATATCTGTCTGTTTCGGATAATATTTCATTTAGTTGGTAAGTGGCTCTCTACTCAATTTAGGGTCCCCAGCAATTATGCTTTGACGCCCCTTTTATTAAGCAAAATCTCACTGGTATTCCATCACTTCTATAATTTGATGAAATTAATTTTGCCTCCCGCTTTATAATTAGATAAAGGGTCCTATTTTAATTAACTTTTTTTACTAGTATTAAGTATTTTCATAAAACAAATTTTCTTTTATATTATTCTAATAAAAGATAAACTTAAAAACTAATCGAAATTTATAAATAGTATTTTTCCCAATTTATTTGAAGCTTTAGAAAACAAATTAAATGACTCTTCTACTTTATTTATGTACATCGTAGATGAAGTAATATATTAACTGTCAAATGCAGAGAGTCGTAATTTTCGTTTGGTGTTTGTAAATTGTAAATGAGTGGTTGTGAATAGAGTGGGCTTGGAGGGGATAGGGGTTGTGGACATTGTTCAGTTAAAAGCAGCATTTCAATGTTTTCAATTAATGTTCAAATCCAACATGAAATCTTATCTCTCTATCGAAATATAGCTTATATATAAGCATACTTAATAAACATTTTTTCGAAATGAAATTTTTAAAAATAAATTTTAGAGACGAAACAAATTAACAAATTCCTCTGTAAGAAAGCTTTCGAATCCCAGACATCCTTAATTTCTTCTTCTTGTCAGGGCTTCTCCTTTTGAAGTTTGCCAATCAATATGGCGATCTTGACCCATGAAGCTGCAGCTTTAAGCAACTTAAGCCACTCCCTCAAGGCCTTCTAAGGCCTGTAATCAGAAACATTCCTAAGAAAAATCTTACGAATTTTACTAAGTTTTTTTTAATTAGAATTTATTGATTTAAAATTTTTTCTTAAGTAATTTAATTAAGAGTTTAAAGAATAAAAAAAAAAAGTGCATAATAAAATTCCATGTAAATTAAAATTTTTCCTCTTCTCCTTAATCCTTATTTTTCGTGTGCCATTTTTTCTCATTCCAAATTTTTATTTTACCTATTTGTTTAGTCAACCATTCCAACTATAAATATTCAAGATAGTGCAATTTTAGAAAGTACTCTATCCAAATTTTTGTAATTTCACTAAAAAATATTATCATTGAGAATGCTGAAAAAAAATTATGATTGACTGGGAATCAAATTTTCGAAACCCCTAGACGATATAATTAATAATATTCTTATTTGATAACCCATATTGGTTTTTTATGCCAAGAGTTTAATTTATTTTTCTTTAAGAGAAAATAAATTAACATTTCACTTTTTTCTTAATTTTCATAAAATATCACTTATTTTCTCAAGAGATTTTTATCTTTCACATAAAAATAATTTATCTTTGCCAGAAAAAATTGTAAAAATTTTACTGCTCTGTTTATTTATTATTTAAGTCTCTTTTTGTCTGGTTAGCATTTTTAACTTTCGTTTTAAATGATAAATAGTATTTGCCTAAAAAGGGTGATTAAATAAACTTTAAACCAAGTTTGTAATTAAAAGCGAAACACAAATAACATTCTCGCAAACACATTTGAAACTATTTTGCACCGAGGGATTGTTACTTTCCCTTAAATATATTTATCTCAGGCTTTTAAAATATAATGTGAACTATTGACAAAAATTATTAAATAAATGATTTCCCAAAATATTAAATAAAGTTAAATAAATCGCTAAAAATTGTCCTGCCCTTTGAGTAGAGGCAGAGCTCTTGCTTGATGATCTAAGGGTCAGAGTTTCTCTTCTCGTCCAGAGCCAAAAATTTATTTATCTTATATTGGCCACCATTTAATTCAAATAAATATGGACTTAGTATAACTGGCCTGAGATGCCGAAAAAGACAAAATAAATATACTCATTCTTTTTATTAAATTTAAACATGAAATATCACTAGTGAGAAACTTTATAAATAAACAAACCATTCTTGAAATACGGTCTACCTTTACTCCACTCAAAAAGAAAATACGATCGATTCTGAAATCTAATATTTATTCCATTTTTTACCAAATTACCTATTCTAATACAATAACATAATTCAAAAGATCTTTCCATTAGAAAAATTTTAATTTTTCCCAAAAGAATAATAACGCTTTGCATTTTATTTAGTATTTATTATCTCTACTTTTTCATTTGCTTATTTTGGGATATGGTAAAGAAAGTCTCGATTCTTTTGAATTGTAAGTGAGCATTTGCCCTCTTGGCCTTGTGGCCCTTGTTGAACGATGTCCTCTTGGGGTTTATTAGCTCTCTTGAATTAGAAATAGCTGGATTTAGGAAAGAGGGGAACTAAGATCCAAATGTATGTTTAGATTCCGGAAATGAGCAGGATCAAAGGGAATCCAATATTATATATAGTATGAAATTGCTTCTCAGGTTGAAATTTACATTATAATTCATTTCATTATTCCTTTAGTGTGAATCTCAATTTTTTGATTAGGTCTATTTGTTTACTTTTTTAAAATTAACAGTGTTTTTTTGAAAAAAAAAATCTTTTAATGTAAAATGGTAAAAAGAATGAACAAGCGAGGATTGCAATTTCCTGAATGCAAAGAGACCAGCTTAAAAAGGGCTTAAGTCAGCAAAGGGATGCAACCCCTTATAAAAGCAATGATGAAAAGAAATCAAGTAAATATTTTTATGAATCAGAAATCTCTCGAAACTAATTTCAACTCCCCCGGTTTGTAAATGTAAATAAGTACGATCCAACTTTAACTATGTTATCAAAATGTATGTGAGGTGAATTAATTTTCTTCACATTTATCATTAGTAGCAAGGATTGTTTGTAATTAAATATGTAAATGACTTCTCAAGTGAAATTAAATTTTTCTCTTTTGTGTTTTACTCAATTTAATTAATTTTGAATTACAATTGGAAACAAACTTTTTGATATGAAGTGAATTAATGAAACTCTAAAATACTGTAGCTAATTTGTTTGTTACATTAAAAAGGGGTCACATGGTAATAAACAGTTTAAGGGGGGATTCTTTCTTTTAAAGAAATTAATTATTTTGGGCAAATCTACGGACATATTATAAATAATCATCTTTACTTTATTTCATTCACCTATGCATTTCTACTTTCTCTTATTATATGTTGTACTAAATATGTATGTCTGATAGTAGAAGGCTACCCTCTAGTAAAGAGAAACACATTAGATTAATGGAGGAGCCCGAGTGTAAAATGAAGTAGAAAAAGAGCGGTAGAAATAAGGAGGAGCAAGAGATAGATTAAATTTAACTTAAAGGGGAGTCTTACGTTCAATTGAGTCGAATTTTGGAGCTAAGGCCTTCGCAGCTTTTTGGATAACAAGAGGCGAAGTGCATCTATAATTTATTAATATAAATGAAAATAAATGTTACTCTTGCATGTGGTAATCACTAATTCACTGTCTATAAAACTTCTTTATTTTTATTTTTAATATCCAATTTAATTTTGTTAATTATGGAAACAAATTTATAAATAATCACAAGCTTTCTAAATTTAATTATAGTCAATGCTATCAGGAAAGGAGCAACAAAATTTGTTTCGGGCAGTGTCTGTTTATAGCGATCCTCCTCTCCAGTTTTTTTCCATTATCTATTTTGTATAGATCTCTTTGGCTTCATTGTCGTTTATCCGGCTAGTCGCTAACCCCCTTTAATTCAGTTCTGCATGTGCTGTTATTGTATTAGAAATATAAAAAATATGCAAAAGCTATCTCGGGCACGAATGTAAATTTAATTATATGAGCTTATAGTACCTAGCATATTGCAATACTCGTATTAAACATATTACCACACTTTTGTATTACACAAAATTTCGATTTATAACTTTGGACATCAAACAAGCTGAAGACGCATTCCAAAACATCGGTTATAATTAGATATCATTATATTTTAGATGATTATTTTTCGCATTACTTCAGTCATTTAATTCAGAAATTGAATTGGTTAGTTCGGGGAATAACTTTCATGGCAACATGCTATGATGGGTGAAGGTATCACTTATAATGTTGGATACATTTTTTAATTGAACTGGATTTATCTTCAACTCAGGATTAGAAGCTTAACTATTTGCTATTTGCCTACTCATTACTCGCACATTCTACATATTTTTATCTAATTAAAAATAAATAAATTTTTGTTGGATTGTGAGTATTCAGCCAAGGAAGTTTTTTCAACAAAAAAATTCCTAATTGTGAGACCAAATTGTATTCATCCACCTTCAGACCATTAAGGAATTATAATCATGACCTAATCACAAATGTCTATATGTATTTGTATATTTAGTCATGATAATAATTAATTAATTAATGGACCGAAGGTGGTTAAAACCTCTCAAAATTAGGAATTTTTATGTTTAAGTGGAATAAAAAACCTCCTTGGCTATACCCTCACAATCCAATAATTACTAATCTACAGCCACAAACTATTCTATAGTAAATTTACATTTTTCACTAACCTTAATTAATGGAAAAATTCTAACATAATTAAAGGGATGGATTTTAAAAAATATTTTGTGATGAAACTTTTTCTTTCATATTTTTTTTTTCATTAGTTTTACAAATTTTATTTATTTATTATAACAAATATTTTTCTTTAATTAAAAAAAAATATTTTCTCCCAAGATGGGAGTTTATTAATCAATTAATCCCTCCTAGAATCTGTCAATAACCCGAACTGACTCTCTTGTTATACTAACTACCGGGGGCGGTTTTATACTGGCTTGATTATCTAATGAAAATTTCCTGAAGACTGCATTTCATTCATCTTTTTAATAAAATTCAAATTTAAAAAAATGCTTTTTTTTTTAAATATATTAAATTTTATATATTTCAAATTATTTTATAATATGAAGAAAATTGCATCTATATTTAAAATTTTATTATTTTTTTTTCTCTTTTGAATATGTTAAGTTTAAAGCGAAACAAAATGGTGTTTATCCATAAAAATCTACTTAATCTAATCATTATGCAAAAAAGACTAGGATTATATATAGAACAGATGGTCCTTAATTCTCTCTATCTGTAAAGCTAATGTAAATAGTCCATTGTGCGTAATAAAACCATTAAATAATTTATATCTTTACGCTTAGCATTCTATTATCATTCCCCTTTCATTAATAAATAAAAAACTTCTGGGATTAATCGAAAAGCTTTATTTAACTCTTAAAAATACCAAAAATCATTTCGGGAATTACCTTGCATAAAATAAAATTTGCATAGAAAGTTATTCCTACTATATATAACATTTAAAAAAGAGAAGGGAAACAGGCGTACTTGCAGGAGCTGGAAACGCATATTTATGAAAAAAAAATCATTTACACTCTTTTATTTAAATAGGACTATTATATTTAATAGTAATTAATAAAAAGAAGTTATTCAAATATAAAATATTAAAAATCAATTCTTGCAGAAGTACCTCATTTATATTTTTTTTCTATTACTCTTTTTGAAAAAAGTCGATTTAAAATATTAAAAACCTTGCAATACAATTTATTTAATTTTTCATTTATTTCTCAATTGTTTAATTTGGGCCAATAGCAATGCAGCATTGAGGTCACGTGGCGCCATTGTTTCGATTGTTTAGCACGAGACGCCGGCGACGCCTTCGTCTTCAGTAGGCCCTGAGAGGTCAGCCATGAAGCCTACTATAGATAATCTCCATCCGCAATCGCCTGGCTAAATAAGCAACCACCTATGCAATCTCCGCAATACATCCACGATGCCTTTCCTCCTTGAATATTTCTATCATTATTATTTAATGGTTTTGTTCACATCTCAAGGTATTTATTTTTATTTTAATAATTTTCATTTATTTTTTTATTTTTTAATTTTTCTTGGATTAATTGTTTAAATTTCATCATAAAAAGTTGAATGTTTAAAAATTAATCTTTAGCTGAAAATTATTTTATAAGTAAATATTTTGAATATGCTATTTTTCATGATGAAAATATCCTTTTCTGCAATAAAAAAAAAAAAAAAAAAATATTGTCAGGAAAGCATCTTTTTATGATTATGTGTTGTAGAATGAAATTCAACATGGCGTCCAAGGGTAGATAGAGTCTCTATCTATCTCTTTCCCACTTATGGCACTTCACTCTCTCTCTCTTTCTCTCATTTATATCTATACAAGGGAGGTCCTTGATTGCTAGAGCTTCTTCGAATATTTTCGTGTTCTTGTTCTCATATTCTTAGATGTTTTTTTTAAATGTTTTAAATAAAATATAGAAGTTTTGAAATAAATGAAAGAATATTTTCATTTTATATCCAAGATTTATTATATCTTAGTGTTTTTAAAGTAATTTCACATACAAAAAATAAACAATAAGCATACCAAGCTTATTTGTAAGTATTATTAATTTATTTTTAATCCTGTTTAATTGATTATTTTTCAGTTCTGCCATGAGTTAGCTCACTAACCTCTCAGTATGAATCTAAACAGCATCCACTCTCTCTCTATTCAGCATCATAGTAAGTACTTGAATAATTTATAAATTCTTTCTTTCGTTTATCTTACTCATTTTATGGCCCCATCCTGTGGCCGAAAAGTAAAGTATTCTTAGTGGAGTACTCATTTTTAATGAAATTTTTTCATTTATTCTTTTTGGAATAAAGTGTACCTAAAATATTAAAAACTTATTCTTATTAAATAAAATTTATGAAACGTTTATTTTTTTCTTTATTCTTTTTTGAATAAAGTGGATCTAAAATATTAAATTCCTTTCCCACTGGGGTATCTCATTTAAATAATTTTTTTTCTTTTACTCCTGTAAGAATAAATTGGGGGCAAAGTATCACCGTACAAAGAAAGCTTTTATAAATTTCTCTTTCTTTACTAGCTAAAACTAAAAACTAAAAAATAGTTATTAAAAATCCAAAAAAATTAAAAATCAAGGGACAATAAAATGAAAAAAGCAAATTTTTTCAAATGTTAAAAAATAACCATTTCTTTTTTTTCAGTGTTCATTGTGATATTTTGTCCATTTAGTGCAATGAGTTCAAAAGTTAAATTTGAGAACTTGTTCCATTGGAAAATAAAGAGAATTTTAAGTCATCGAATCATCTGGTATTTAATTATATTTATCTAATCAAATAATTTATTTTCTTTTTATATAAAAAATATTGAGATATATCCCTTTATTTATTAGATCGCAATCATCTATCCTTCATGGAGATAATTGTTGAAATACTGGATCAACTTTTCATAGAAAATTTATGAAGAATTGAAGTCGTCTTGGAGAGTTTTGAAGTCCTGGGATTATCTTCCATAAACACCCGATGAAATAACAAATCGTGAGTCCATATTTATTTTAAAGGAGACTCAGATTTTATAACCTTTACATTTTCACCTAAGATGGGATTTTGAAAATTTCCCATTCCCAACTAAACTCACTTGGGCTGTTTTGCAATATTTTAGAAAATTTTCACATAATTCCAATCTCAAGAACATTTTGTAATGATATATTCTCATTTTGTTTTATGCATGATACATTTTTATAAAGTGCAGAAAAGATTTATCATCAGAAATTATGTTCTTCAAACTATCCTTAACTACTAACAATTTCAAAAAACTCATTCGCCGTTGGTTGTTTGCTAAAAATTTGAGTGCCCAAATCCATCTGAAATTAAAATGTTCTCTTCTATCTTTTCTACTTCTTTCGGCTAACATATCCAAAAATTTTAAACTAACAGAGAATATTTGCAAAACCGACAATTAAAAAACAAAATGCAAAAGTTTGATAAATAATAATGAATAAAATAAAAAATTTAAAAATTAAAACCTATTTATAATTTTAATTATACAATAAATACGCGTCAGGCCATTTCATATTCAATATTCAATAAATATTTAAAAATTTGTAAAATTTTATTATCAGAATTAAACTCAGATATTAAATTAACAAATTCAAATTATTATTTAATTAGCTTAAATTACTATATAAATATAAAATAAATTTCACAAAAATATGATGAAAATCAATGATTTCCAACCTATTTTCATTTGCACAAAGAGATAAAATATTTTCATGGAATGGATAAATAAAAAGTTGAAAAAAAAAATATTTGACATATTTTCAATCCATGTAATTTTTACTAATATTCATTAGTAAGAGTAGTTAACAATTTTTACTTTTCTGCCTTCTAACAAAATTACCTGAATTTTTTGTAAAATTCTTTGCAATAGTTATTGTGCTACGTGATGTTATTTTATATAAAAATAAAAAAAAAATGAATAAATAAATAAAATAAATTTTATGTATAAAAAACATTATGTAGTACAATTCCAATGCATGGTTGTTGGGAATCACTGATGTACATATAGGTTATTTTCATTTTTATACTATATCCTAAATTCATTTTATAAATAAAATCAAAATGAGAATTTAGCCAAAATTAAAGTTTTTTAAATGCTTACATATTTTCTAAATTTAGTATTTTTCCTTTCTCTTGCCTATATATGTAATTAATTATTAAAACTAATTGGATTGGTATAAATAAATATGCCTAGATAACAAGTATAGTAAATAATATAATTGTGATTGTTTAAAAGTCTATATGGCCTCAGATGCCGAAGAGACCTAAAAAAAATATGTAATATATAGTGAAAAAGTATTGCGATCGAAAAAAAAAATCTATGTTGAAATTTCAACGGAAAGACGCGTTTTGTTTTTTTATATTTACATAAATCTTTTATTTCCAAAAAATTTTGATATGCATAAAAATGAAAATTAACCTACGTCCTCTCCTTTCCTTCCTTTCCTATCACACACACAGGAGTTAGGCCCCTTCTTCCCCTCCTCTTTAGGCTAGGTCACATCTACGATGGATG
>JAAAKE020154292.1:0-12468 GCA_010014785.2 Anisolabis maritima
TAATCTCTCCCCACCATAAATTTTTCATAAAAGAAGTTTAAAAATCTGATATTTTTCTTTTCATTAAAAAATAAATGTTTCATATAACTTAATGCATTTTATAAGCAATAAGATTGTATCATTTTTTTATTTTCTTTAAATTTTTCCTTAATGCCTCCCCCCACTCAGTGGTACACGTTCATTAGTTTGAGAATCGCTATTGTACAGTGTTTTGTGAAATTATATCTTTATTACTTATTGTTTCCATATTCCATTTTATTGAAATGATTGACTTCTTCTAGAGCCCTAATATGAAATCAAAACAGAAACAAGAATAAATGGGAAATATTTCATTTGCTCAAAATATCTTCATTCCTTGGAGCGCAACTTCCCCTTAGAATTAGATTCACCAATAATAATTTTCAAATGAAATATTATTAGAGAAGAGCTCAAGTGGACGGAGGTAATTGAGCTAGGATCTGACGAAGAAATTCTTGGTTTATCGTGTCCATTGCGGGCTCTGGATCTGCTGGAGCTGGACTTCTAAGCATATCTTCCAGGGACACACAGCCCAAATCTGAAGGTAGAGAAGCCGTTACATGATCCGAGACACAATCTTGCTAGAAATATATAAAAAGTCATTAGAGTTTATGATTTGCTTTTAGGTTTATAAGTGGACATTTAGCTTGGCTTTATCATAGTCAAGCTTTAAACCATTTAAGTTCAGACAAATCACAATTCCTTTCTGATATGCATACATCATCATATCAGTGGCGTAGCAATTCGAAAATTATTGGAGGTGGAGCCAAAATTTTTATAGTCTATATATATATATGTTCTGGAAGGTTTCCGCGGTTGGCTGTATTTGGAATAATGTTTTCCAAATGGCTCCAAAAGGAGAGCCGAAACGTCGAGTTAATCTCAACAATCAACGCGGACCAACCCGGGAAAACATTATTCCATATATATATATAATTATGCCTTATTATACTAATAATAATAATAATAATAATGATAAACAATATTAATTAAAAAATATACCAACACTCTTGCGACCCCCGCAACGGTTTGTGTCGAGCCGGCCGGCACTATTTCATCCACCTTCCCCAACCAAATAACATTTAAAATGTGCCTACTATATAGAAATTTTGTTTAATGTAATCTTTCCTTAAATAGAAAGAAATTTTTAAAAAATTACAAATTACTAACTTTAATTTTATAGGGTACAATTTATATTATGTAACACAGCCAAATTTTGTATTCTCTCCTTTTTACTCTGGTCTGAACTTGTGTGTTTTGTTATTGATCGTTCTTTTTTTTTCAATCCAATATTCTACTGGTGTATAACAACTTATAACTAAAATTTACCTGAATAATAGGCGAAGAACATTCCGGTTGAGAAATTATAGCTTGAGAAGGACCTGAAATTTGAATTTGTGTTTGTAAATTCCTCTGTTCTATTTTTTGAGAATTTTGTATCTTCTCATGTTCTTGAGATGAAGATTGCTGATGTTGAATTTCTGTATGTAATTGTTGTTTCAATTTCGCAACTAACGGACTTGGTTGTCTCACCACGTTCCCCGGAGGTTGTGCTGGGCATTTATGCGTCCTCTGACTAACCTGAGCCGTTTCAAAATTAAAAAATTAAATTAATAAATGTCTAGTGGCTAATAAAATATAAAAGAAAAATTTACAATCATATAGAACAAATTTTATCTCAATAATTAATTAATAATTAATTTTTTTAATCTTCAGAGAGACACAAAGAGTATTTCTAATTTCACTATAAATCTTTATTAAGTACAAGGATTCTTGAAAAGATAGACTGATGGACCCTCTCATTTATACTTTTGCAGCCATCTAAAAAATCTGGTGTGACGGCCGCACATCACTCAACTTTTTCTTACCTAAGGTGAGTGATATTTAGTGTCACACCAGACCATTGGATCACCTTGGTAGCCTGTTCACAATTTTATTTAGCTTTTATTTTTAGAGATTTTTTGTTGTGTGTATTAATCAATTATTAAAATTATAAAAAAAATTAAATTAAATTAATTAAATTTGCAATTAAATTTATTATAAAACATAAGAATCAAAAATATTTATATACATTGTTACCATAGCAACGGGTCATCTTTTTTTAAGAGATTCTTAAAATCCTAAATTGGGAGCCCCACACTATTTTGAAATGGAAAATGATTAGTGCATTTTAAAGATCATTCTATTATTATATGTATAAGCAATTTAATCAATATTGTTAGACTAGTTTAAGAGAAAATAAAAAAAAAAAACAAAGTGTGCCCCAATCTGGGGGGGAGAGATAGGGGTTAATAAATTTCTAAGATTGTCTAGTAAATAATTGATTTATGAAATTTAATCAAAATCGTTATACCGAATTTTGAGAAAATCGAAAAAGCTATAAAAGTACATCAGTAAAGTACTAGTACTATTTGGCTAATTTTATTGAAAAGGTTCCAGATCCATGGGACAAGGCTACCTAGCTTAAATAAAAAAATTTAGTCTCGTGTGTTTTTTGGTTTTTGAAATATCTTGTTCAGAATCACGCAGACAGTAAGATCTTTTTGCGAGACACATTTTTTTAGTCCCAGGGCACCTCAAAACGTGTATTTCTGTTGAAATTTCGCCATCAATTTTTTTTGCGATCGCAATACTTTTGAACTATATATTCCATATATAGATAAGAGAAAGTAAATTTTTTTTTTAATTTTAACTCTTTTGCAAGTCTAAGCTACTGAGCCCATTTCGACTCCGTCCATATTTTTTATAATCATTTGGTATTCCATATATATAATTTAAATAAATTTTTGTCGCTTTGGATAGGAAGCGAAACTCTGACCTTTGTTGAGGAGAGAACTATACCTTTGCACCAAAGGGTAGAGTAAAGTAAAAATTAAATTCAATTAATTATTGTTATATTCAATGATCTTTGGGCTGTTCATCTTCTATCCGGCCATGCCGACCGCCAGATTAATTTTTTTAACAATTAAAACTCGTTTATGATGAAAAATAAATTTTCTTTTTTTTTTTAGACCTATCGGCATCTAGAGCCATAAAGACCTAAAACGATATATTATAAAGAATATTACGATACAATGATCCAGGCATATTTATTTTACCAAATAGTATCCAATTGATATAAATAATTTCTCATCGGACTACCTACCACATCCCTTGGCTTTTGACTATCATTATTGCCATTTTTTTTACTTTCTCATCTATCTCTATACATGTAATATATAGTGAGGAAGTATTGCCGTCGCAAAAAAATTAATTGTCGAACAAGTACATGTTTTGACATCTCCTGGGTCTAATTTCTAATTAGAATTTACTTTTCTTTCTTTTTAAAGTCAAATAATTTTTTCCTAAACTATTTTCAAAACTCCTTAAATCCTCTAGCACAATAATAAAGTGATTGTTTCGCCAACCTCAGAACTTAGGCATTGGTTCTAATTAACCCACATCTGATCCAAGGATGTATCCTGAGAGAGCATAGAACCCCCCCTCCCAAAATATCCATATTTTAATTTGCGTATGTCGAAAAAAATTTTCTGGGTGTTCTGCCTTCCGATTTTCAATATAAATAAAAAACTTCTATCTATCTATAGTCATACATTTAAACATTTTGATAATATTATAACTTGACTGAGGTTCAAGACCGGGACCTCTTTTGAGGCCGTTCAATCTAACCCTGGCTAGTATCATTTATTATATTCTTACCTTATAACGAAACGATTTTAAACAGGCTGTGCATTGATAAGGCATTGCTCCTGTGTGAATTCGACGATGCACAAGATAACTTACTCGTTGTCTGAAACATTTACCTAATTCATAAACAATCAAATTAATAAATAAATCACAAAAATATTTATATTATTTTTTACCCCATTTTACATACAATTAGGTTAGGAACTTTAAAAAAATCGATATAAAATTATTGCTCTTGGTCTTTTAATAAGGAGTTATGAATAAAGCGAGGAGATACTACAACCGGTACTGGGATATCATTTTACCATTTTTTTAAATTTATTTTTTATTTCTTTAAGTAATTATAAATTTTGATTTGATTCTCATGTTTTTTCCTTTTTATTTAAATGGTTCATGTAAGATGTTTTATCGAAGAACTGATTCGGTCTCGGTGTCCCTGTTTCTAATAAAATAATATAATAATTTATTGAGTGATTCCTTTCCTATCCTCCCCTTTCCCTGTTTCTAAAATGTAATTTGGTTCCTATCAATATTTAAAATTTTATTTTTATTAAAATTAATTATTATTTTTATTCTTAATTATTTTATAATACTGACCGCAAGTATCACATGCGAATGGCTTTTCTCCAGTATGAATTCTTTGATGGTTATGCAATGTTGATAATTCTTTAAAACTTCTATCACATTCATTGCATCTGTAATAGAATTAAAAGAAAAATAACTAGAAATTCTTATTTTATTCTCGGTATTTGAAAAGGTGCATTGACTTGTTAAATATATTTCTATTTACTTGTGAGGTTTTTCGTCGCGATGATAGAGTAAATGTTTGTGATAGGATTGTTGGAAAGTGAAGCTTTTCTGGCAGATATTGCATTGATAAGGCATTTCTCCCGTATGTAGTCTGCGATGCTTTTTCAAGAAATATTTCGTGGTGAAATGCTTTTGACATTCTTCACAACGCCAAGGTTTTGAACCCTCCTAAAAGACTAAATTATTACTACTTCATCTCATGTTTATAAGCCTTCTAACATAAAATGGGATTAGGCTTAGAGCAAGGGAGGGGGTTCTTCTAAGTCACAAAATTTCGAACCATTTGTCAAAATAAGATCCATTTTTTTCTTCCAAAAAATGGTGAAATTGTGATATTTGGCAACATAGATAAAATAGTAAATTTCTTCCTGAGCTGACAAAAATTGCCAGACCTATTTTTTCTTTCGTTATCCCATATATGAAATATAAAAGTTTTACCAGTGAAATAAAAAAAATCGATTCATCAAAAATACGTTTGTTAGACTTCCTGAGTTTAGTCACGGATGTATATTGTCTCAGCATTAAACTCAAAAACCAAAAAACCACTAAGCTGAAATTTGACAAAAAAATTAATGATAATATGTTTTGAATAAAATTGTCCAACCAGAAGTAGTACTTGGAATCAGTACTTTTTTAATTTGAATAGAGAGATGTTTTTGGCCTAAATAGTGCCCCCTGAACTCAAACAAAGACTCCACTTGTATGACGGATGAGCTATTCTTACACTATAGAGTTAAAATATTGCAAGATAGATTAAACTTTATTATATTAATATTTCTCTTAGCAAAAATTCCATTCATATTTTTAAGAGGAAAGAACACCTTTATACTAAAAAAATAATTTTAAAAGAATAAATATTTATTAGATACTATTTTTGTATAAAATCCTTCCACTTGAAAGATGAAGCAGGATGTCAAATTCTCTTCTAATTTAGAGTTATTTATATCCTAAATTGATAAACCAATTATAAATATTATTCTTATTCTAATTTTAAACCTCGCGCAGACTCATTTACAAACAGTTGAAATTTTCTCCTACTTTTTTGTAAAAGGAATATTTTTTTATAATATTATATTATTAAATTATATTTTATTATAAAATTCAAGAAAACATTGCCATATTCTCAAATTTTGTCTGAGAAGAGCCAAGTTTTGCTTTTGCTACCTCTCCCCTTATTTCTCTTTCAGCATAATAAATTATGAATAAAGCAAAAATTGGTTTTCCTTGTTAGCATAATCTGAAAAAATTTTGTTCGACTTTTTTATTTTACTTTCTCTTATTTAAAATTTTTTCCTCTTGTAACCAGGGCTTTCTTTTTGGAACCCGGAGAAAAAGCCGCCTGCCCTTCACCCTTTGTTGCCATCCAGTAATATATTATTATTATTATTATTATTATATATTATACCTATAATGAAACCACGCCCAAGTACGCTTGAATACCGGGTTTGAACCCGACTGAGGCAATTTTTTTATTCTATGTGCTCATATGTGATGTTATGTGCTAATTCTATGATTTTTGTTCTGTATCCTATTGATATTATCTTGAATTTTGTAAATAAAGATGTAAGTTAAAAAAAAAAACTAGACTAAACTCGAATGGAGAAAGGAAGGAAATAAAAAAAATTATGTTTTTAAACCTATCATAACTAGAAATAAGTGAAAGGAGAGGAAGTCAGCCAGTAGGGTAACCTCTATCGAAATAAAACTCACAAAATGTGAAACGTTTCGGCTTTAATTAAATAACGCCATCATCAGTCATTAGAGAGTGTATGCAGACTCAATGCATAAGACAATGAGTTGCAGATAGAGTTGTATATTTTAACATACAAAAATATATATAAAATATATTCTGAAGACTTCGCCATATAAACGCTGAGGAGCATTATTAGACCTATCCTATATTTTATATATATTTTTGTGCATTGAAATATACAACATCTATCTGCAACTCATTGTCTTAGGCATTGAGTCTGCATACACTCTCTAATTACTGATAATGGCGTTATTTAATTAAAGCCGAAACGTTTCACATTTTGGGAGTTTTATTTCGATAGAGGCTACCCTCCCTTCACATATTTCTGATCTACGGACAACCACCCATCTCATCGAGAAGATATATCATAATTTATCATTTAAAAAATATTTCTTTTTTATTGAATTTATGTTAATATTCAATTCCATTAAGAGCACTAAAAAGATATAGGAGATATAGTATTGAATTCTCTCTTTAACTCCAAAAATAAGCATCTTTTTAAGTTTAAAAAATTCAATCAATTTATATAGCCTGTAAATGCTTGAATGTGTACTCTATGTGTAGACTCAAATGCGAACTAACGTTTTAATAAATCGAAAAAAAATTAGCTAAGATATGGGGTTTGATGGAGCTTTTCCTTGTTAATATTTCGAATAAAATAACATGCTTTCAAATAAGTTACGACATTGAAAGGGATTGGCTCCCTGACCTTTTTCGTCCCAGCTGTTTTGTCGTCCTTGTTGATGGCCTCATCAGCCGTCTGATCGGACGCAGACGCCCCTGGATGCGCCACTTTCCGATGCACTATAAGAGTTCCCTTCATTTTAAAGGATTTGGGACAAAGTTGACAGGAAAACCGCCCCTCAGTGGGCTCTCCTCGATGCACGAGTTGTAAGTGCATCGGCAATAATGAAGGATCAGCCAAGGGAAGTTGACAGAGAGGACAAACCTTATCATTTTTCAGATCTTCTGGCACGGGAGGAATCTTTTTCTCTTCAACTGTAGGCTGAAATGTTGCTGCCACTTCAAGGTTTTGTGGAGGGGGCTCTTCGGGAGCAGAAAACTCAATTAATGGAGGTTGTTCAGTATGCAAGATCACCGATGGGGTGGAGGTAGTAAAGGTCGTTGGGGTACCGGCTCCCAGTACAATTCCAGTTTGAGCCAGAGGAACCGCGTGTGCGAACAAGTGCAGTGTAAATTTGTCCAAGCCAGCAAGAGAATCGGGACACACAGGACATGCCAAAGGTCGACTGACGGCCTGGAGAAGAGTCACCAAGAGGGCTTGTAACGAAGTGAAGCCCTGAGAACGACCTCCACACAACGGACACACCAGCAACCCAGCCATCTTCTCGAACAAGATACAACTGAATAGAGGGTAAATTGGGAAGATGTGAGGGGAAGGCAGCGCCGACGACGTCGACTCGTCAGAGGTATTTTTGCCTCTCGGCATCTGCCAAATGAGCTCCAAGGCTTTTGACATCTCAGATTCCACGCAGTCGTCAGACAATCTTTAGGTGAAATACATTTCTTGTTGCTAATAATAAAAGAGACGAGGTGACCGTTACTACACACGTGTTTTGCTTATATATTTTTTACATAAACAAACACCAGTGTCCTTAGTTTTTTCCAAGGACAAATCATGAGATTTTAAGTAGACATTTTGGGAATTTGTGCATCCTCCTAAACTTAAAGCCGGCTTGGTTTGGTTTTCCACTTGTTCGCTTCTAAAAATTTTAATGCCTTTCGTGAATAAGGGGTTTCTATGCCTGTAGATACGAAACACGGGAGACAAGAATACTTTAGAAGCTTTAATTAGTAAATAATAGTAAAATAGCTTTTAACTTTAAAGAGCGCCCCCTCCCTGACCGAGAGGTTAAAAATATTGACATTGTCAATATTGATAACCATCAAAGCTATGGGATGTGGATTCCGATCCCAAACAACCCAATGAAAAATTATTTAAATCAATTGGATATCAATTAGTATAAATAAATATACTATAAAATAATAGTATCGTAAATAAATATAGTATATATCGTTTAAAGTCGATGTGACTTCAAGTGCCGAGAAAACATTAAAAAAAAACTTTAAGTATCATTTTAGATTTTTTTGCTTTTTTTGTTTTTGAGATTACTTAACAATTAATAAATTTGTGGAATCAATTTAGGTATGCGTCCATAATGGACGGATCAAATAAAATAAGGGTGAACCAAAAATTATTTTGTCTTTCGGCATCAAAGGCCATATAAGGGGCTGAGGAGGCATTTGCATCCACTCCTCCTCCAAATGATGTTAAAGGACCAAAGTCTTATTAAAAAATTCCAAAAATTCTCTTTTTATATAAACATGAATCATTTTTTTTTGGGTAATAATGGGGCACAGCGAAGTGGAGGTGTGAGAGTATCGACTCCTCCTTTCTACATACAAAGCAAACGAGAGATTTTAGAGCTGATGAAGTCTCTCTTCAAAGAACAACATTTTTACAAAATCAAAAATTTATATATTTATTGATGGTGACTGATCTTCTTAGCGGAAGAATTTTCGGGTTTCGGGATATTAATCTACACTATTTTTTTCGGCATCTGCGTCCTTATTTATTTTAAATTAATTGGTAGCCAATGTAATTGAAATAAATGTTTGTCTCAGGACGGGAAGCGAACCAGACCTCTAGCCTTGCACACGGCAACTACTCTATATTATATTCAGCGTTTTCCATGACAGGCTTCTGATTGGCTATTGAGTGTCGCGTCATGATGACTTTGCAATCATAGGCTGCGAGGAGAATTTGACATTTATTTCTAAAATTGACGTGAGGTTAACAATAAAAAATAGCGAAAATATCTCGGGGATGTACTGATATAAATATCTTTAAATATATATTGTAATAAAAATAACAAAGATAAAAATTGAAAATAAAAATAAAATATATATGAGTGCATAATGCAAACGTTTGCGTTGTTTTGTTTGTTCTGAGAATAAACATTTGGTTACTTCCAGCTGTAGATCGAAGAGTCTCCCTTAGGGCTTCGACTATCTGAGCCAATGCAAGCAGTACATTTAGGACAAATTAAATTGTATAATCATCAGCATAAATAAAGTTCTCTCTTCTCAGATATATTTTGATTTGTGTACAGCCCTAAAAAATATTTAGTTTATGAATATTTTTATAAAAAATAAGAAAAAGTATAGTAGTATAATATTATGTTCAGTACAGATATAAATATTTATATTTATTTGAATTTGGAGTAGAAGACAAAAATAATTTAAGCGAAGAAAATATTGTTTATCTCTCAACAACTTTTAGTTTTTCTGCTAATTCTTACATTTGCACTCTTTTACTTTCTCTTACCTATATATGAAATATATATTGAGAAAGTATTTTTTAGTTGACCTATTGATGCGGTTCCCCATCCCACTGATGTGGGATTAACTAAAGACTTCTGGAAACACATAATGAGGAAATTTAAAATTCTGAAATTTGTCACAGAATCATATTTTACTATTATTTTTAAGTCCATATACGAATAAATAGATAAATCTTTTTTTTTTGGGTGGAGTCGAATGAGATTTGAATGAGCCTGGTCCCCTACAAGACAGTATAAGATTGCGCTGCGCCTCTATTAATAATTATTGAGTTATATTTTTGAAATAGAAGTTCTGATTATCTATGATTTAAAAATTTAGTGATTTCAAAAAAAAAAAAAAATATTTATAATTGATAGCTATGTTTATTTTTCTTTTAGATAAATAAACATTATTCTTGAATTAAATTTTCGTTTGTATTTCTGTTACGAATGATTTTCCCTTCCCCTTTTCTATCGGTAAATAGCTTTTATTTTTTAAACTATTATTTTTACTAATATTTTATTTTGTAAATTCTCAATCCTTAAGAGAAAACAATCGCATAGAATTGGATGTGGCCCGGAAAAAGTCCTAATTGAATTTAAATTGAAATAAATAATGATGTTTATTGGGATATATTAAATGGCAATCAATTTTAGACGTCAGTTGACTACTAAACATAATCCATCCATTCCATATCGGAGAGACAGGTAACTAATTTTATTTTCATTCTGACGTGGCGCAATATTCCCTTCGTGAAATTTTTCTTATCACTTTTTAAAGTTTACTGTCTATGGCTTCCACACTTATTTTTCTCATCCAGTTTCATCATGTTTTTGTCTAACAAATTTTAACATAAAAAACAGGACATTTCTAAATGATTTAGAGACACCGGGACATAATTTGTAAACATATTAAATAGTCCCAAGCTGCAAGCCCTCTTGATTTTAATAAAATGTCTCATATTTTATTATTTAATTTTTAAAAAAGCTTTAGAAATGATGATGAAAATGGCCCACCAAAACCCTCATGTAGTGCACATCGACTCTTACGGCAATTATTGAAGGCATATACCCCGCAAGTTCCACCACAACTAGAAAAAAATCAACAGGTATATAATATTCTTATCAATAATTATGATTCCATTTATTAGAGTTAATTTTGTTTACTACTTCTTAGCCCGAACAGTGAATGTTCCGTGGGAGGAGGGTCACGAGTCATGATATGATCCTTACTAAACAAAATATTTATTTTTCTATTAAACATGAAACATAATAGTAAAAGTCAAGTAATTTAATTAATTAATTAATAATGAATGACTCATGATTTTTTATCAATTTATCTTTAAAACAAAGAAAAAGTTTATGCAGAAATTTCCGATTAAGTTATTTTGCATTAATACATCTTCTCTATTCTATGATACTATGACATTGTGGTTAGCTTATAAAATAGTCTTGGGCTGTTTTGGAATTGTCTATTGAAAATACGATTTTTCAATCATAAAATGTCATTCATGGTCCTGATTGCTTCCTTTTTTTCTCATGGAATGAACGCGAAAAAGCCTTGCCTGATAACATATATAAAAATTTGGATGTAAAAATAAAGATTTATATATCTAAACGCAAGAGAGAAAACTAATCAAATCAAAAGATTTTAAATTTAAAATTCTGAAATTTGTCACAGATTCATATTTTACTATTATTTTTAAGTCCATATACGAATAAATAGATAATTCTTTTTTTTTTGGGAGGAGTCGAATGAGATTTGAATGAGCCTGGTCCCCTACAAGACAGTATAAGATTGCGCTGCGCCTTTATTAATAATTATTAAGTTATATTTTTGAAATAGAAGCTCTGATTATCTATGATTTAAAAATTTAGTGATTTCAAAAAAAAAAAAAAAATATTTATAATTAATAGCTATGTTTA
The DNA here is from genome assembly GCA_010014785.2 of Anisolabis maritima. Classification (NCBI taxonomy): domain Eukaryota; kingdom Metazoa; phylum Arthropoda; class Insecta; order Dermaptera; family Anisolabididae; genus Anisolabis; species Anisolabis maritima. Next base: position 11,539 of record JAAAKE020154292.1, read on the forward strand.
TTTTTCTTTTAGATAAATAAACATTATTCTTGAATTAAATTTTCGTTTGTATTTCTGTTACGATTTTATTAGCTCAATTTGTTTTTGATTTAGAATGGTTATGGCAGCAGTTTTCATATACCTGAATTTTATCAATCAAAAAGAAAAAGCGGTAAAAAAAGGTCAAAGAAACGTCGTAAGAAAAACTCAAAGAAGAATTCAGGAGAGGATGAAGAAGTCAAGGTAGCTACGAAAAATATAATAAACATTTATAAGATCGATAGAAAATATGAAAAATCATAACTTAATATTCAATATCTTCTGGGTTGGATTGAGAAATATTTTAAAAATATGACATATAAATGGAATATTTATTAGAGCAGTAATATAATACATATAATTTCATCTTCGAAAATACTACATTTATTACTTTCTCTTACCTATATATTAAATATGTAGTGAGAAAGTCGCCAAAAAAATTGATGTCGAGATTTCAACGGAAATTTGAGGTCCCCCGAGTCTAAAAAAAATTGGTTTCGCAAAATGCTTTGTCTTTTTGGATGTCCGTGAACAAAAACGAGAAAGCGTACGATGCTGAAATTTTTTTATTTAAATTAGGTATTCTCGTTGCATGCCCAAAGAGTACTTGTATTTTACTGATATAATTTTATAGTTTTTTTTTTTTATTTTCGCGCTCTAGATTTTGATTAAGATTCATAAATCAATTATTTATTAAATTATATAATATATATTAGAATATATTATTAAAATGTATTAACCCTTATTCGCCCCCCACCCCATATAGTTTGAGGCCCACTTTATCGATGTACTTTTTTTTAGTTTTTTTCGATTTTTTAAGTTAGTAAGTTTAAGAGAAAAACGAAAAAAACTAAAAAAAAGTACAACGATAAAGAGGGCCTCAAACTATATGGGGGGGGGGGCGAACAAGGG
>JAAAKE020154303.1:0-12467 GCA_010014785.2 Anisolabis maritima
TCCAAAAGGAGAGCCGAAACGTCGAGTTAATCTCAACAAACAACGCGGGCCAACCCGGGAAAACATTATTCCACATATATATATTATTTCGATAAAATTAATACTTTAGAAGATATTTTGATGTGTGAACTTCAAATAAAGTACTACTTCCACTGGGTCCAATTGTTGCCAAAAGTTATGTTTCAATTAATTCCTTATAAAAGCTTATATTTAAAATTTTATTACAAACCGTAAAGTCGTTCAGTAACAATCAGACTAAATTGTCTAAATCACTTTTTGGGACTCAGGAGACCTGAATTACTATACTATCAATAGAATTTAACATTTGTCTTACCTTTGAATATGAAATTTATTTTTCATGGAAACTATTTTAACCGATTACAGACAGAGATAATGAGAACGCATAAAGAAGAGTCAGATTTTCTTTCGCCTCTTCACATTTCAAGTCTTCAGCATCTTTTCAAAAAAAAAAGGGCTATAAGATAATAAAGATGCATGATCGTAGAGAGAACACTCTTTGAAATTTTATTTAATCTTTTCATCATCAACCTAACGATAAAAATCAGCATGACATGACTTGCAACTCGACAGGGTTGGAGAGCGGCCCCAGAGCCCCAGCTGAAAAGGGCGAGAAGGGCTCAACTTGGTTGCCTAATTGCCTAGCGTCGGCTTTTATTCGGGAAGCCAATCGTAAAGAGCGCTTGAACAGCGATCCAGGGAGAGGGTACCACAACGAAAGCCGTAGCTTCCCTGAGTCGGAAGTGTTCTCCGCGAAAGTTTCAAAAAATCCGGGCACATACTTTTAACTTGTTAGTTCAATCGATGATTTATTTTTTTAAATATATATATTTATTTTCATACGCCTCCGCCGCTTTATTAACATATTCGAATATGATATATTAATTTTTTAAAGTAGGTAAATTTCCATTTAAAATTCAAAATAAAAATTTTTGTCAATATATTTTTATTGAAGTTAAAGTAAACCTATTCCGATAAGAAAATATTTGCTTTTCAATGAATTATTTGTTTCAAGAATAAAATTCCCTCTACTATTAATATTGTATATCCCTTTTTTTTATCCACCGACCCAGAGACGAATCATACTAAATTTGAAATTGCGAGATTTTGATGGGTAAGCACGAATTACGTTTATATATATATATCGTATAAACTTTATATGATAATCATAGGCATGGAGCTGGCTGATATTGGTTTCTTACATCAGCTTATTTATATACTTTATCGAAGGTCTCGAGCACGATTCTTGTTTTGTGAGAATTTTGATGATTCCAAATTCAAATAAATAATTCATTTATAAATATGTCTAAGCATATTTAGTGGTTCCATTATCATTTATATATTATTTCCTTATATGTTATTTTAGAATAACTCGTTAAAGTCTAGATTAATAATTATTAATAATATTATACCAGAAATTATTTCGTGTTTGTTTGTTGGACCCAAATGATCAACTCAGTAGCGGATTTTTCGTTAAATTGCTCCAGACCTCCTCTAGAGATCCGAAGTTGTTATATCTCTAGTAATTTACAAATGCAGATTCAGCTCTGAAGCAGTTAATCAAAATATCCACTAGTGAGTTGGTCATTTGGGCATTTGGGTTGCCTAACATACTGACTAGTTTCTCCAACTCAAGGGACTACACTTTATGTTCTATGTACAATATCAGCATTATACACTTTGACGACCTTGAGTTGCCATCGTCTTAGTTAAGGTCTATTTTTTCTCTCTAAAAGAATGGAAAATGCAACAATGGCACGCTCTGGGGTAGCAAATAGATTTTTAGGATTCGTTTAATCGCCAAAATGACATTTGACTTTTGCTTCACTATATTTAACAAATTAATGTGTTTGGATTTTATTTCGAGTATTAGGCTTAAATTAAATTTGAATTATGAGTAAAGAAATAAAAGCATGATGAGAGAGAAATATCAGTTTTAATTCAGGTAACTCGTGGTTGCTGGCTCCACGAGTTACTAGATGGGAGCGTAAGAAAATAAAAAGAGGAAAAAGAAAGATCGTGCGCGCTGCTTGGTCCATTGCATTTTTTAAAATACTTAAATGCCATGAGTTCGCCTTTTTATCCTTTTCAAAAACGAATATGATTTGTCACTTTTAATAATAAAAAGTAATTCTTCAATTATTTATTAATTTATTTTATTTAAATCTTCATTAAAAAGTCGTATTTTTCTTTTTGTTAATACCAACAGTCTTTCGTCAAAAGCTGAGGTGAGGTTTAGCGCCCTTACCTCCTCCTTAAGGAGCAATTCTTATTCTGCGGGGCAAGAAATATCAGAGGCGAACTCAAAGAATTCGAGAAAAACTAATTATTGAAGCCAAAATAAAAAAGAGTCAACGAAGTTGCAACATTCTCCCACCCTTTTAAGACATCGCTGATCATAACCTCTGAGAATATGAGATGCATGCAAGATGCAAGCCAAACCATGTTGCTTTTTAATGTTATTTTTTTAGTTTTTGTTCTTTGGATAAATATATACTGTATATTTTATTAATTGAATTTTAAATATTATTTTGGGTATCAATTAATATCATTAATATAAATAAGTAAGGGGAGTGTAAATGGATTCAGAGTTTTCTGTCTAAGTTGACGTATGTTTATTATTTTATACCCTATTGTTTTCGTTTTTTTTAAATATCCCCTCCCACTGAACAAATTGTTATGAAAATAAGTTCAGGGCTAGGAAGAAACCTCTTATTAATTATCATTGAGTTTTAAAAGAATTGGCTTAGCAGATGCTGAGAAAGTCGCACGCAATAAATTTTGGGGGGTCTACTTGACCCCCCCCCCCGCTGACCAATTCGCTTCAAATTTTAATAGCTTCTTTGCCACTCATAGAGCTAAAAATTTATTAAGTTTCATCCTTTTCCGATGAGTGGTTCCAGAGATATAAGCCAAAATAAAAGATACTCACATACATTCGTACAAACATACATACACACATACGCACATTAGGATTTTTTTCATTGTTGGGGAAAAATTAGATAGATATATTCTCTGTTTCAAAAGAATATGGACAAACACTGTCTATGTTTTATCTTAATATAAGTATAATTAGTATATTCATAAAGTCCAAAGATAGTAAATTACATATTTGTTAAACGTTTAACAATTTAACATTATGAAATTTAATAATTTTGGTTTTCGTGTACCTCTCCTAATTATCCATTGAGATTAAACAAAGACGGCGTTTTCCAAATCTCTTTCAAGACAGAGAATACAATTATTAGAGCATCAAAAAATTACTAGGAGGAGAGGGAGGGGGAGAAGGCGGCTAAATCTGATATGGAGGGTTATATCCCAAGTACGAAAAGGTTGAGGGCCGTGAGGTCAGCAAAGAGAATGTTTTATAATAATGACAAATTTACATTTTAGACTTTCCAAAAATATGGCGGCTAATTGATTTGTCAAATGAGAGATCGACAATCAATTATCGAGGGAAATGAACGGAAACTTAATCAGATAGGGGTTTAAATAAAACCGTTATTCTATTTTGGGGCAAATGGAATTTTTTTGCTACTTTTATTTAACATTTAGTAATCTAGATAGTAATTTATTATTGCTATTTTAAAAATATAAAAAGTTGGTACGTTAGAATATGTACTTTCTCATTTATGCAATATTAGAAAGTAAACATGTTGATAAAAATAGTTTACAAATTTACTTCCTATAGATTTTATCACCAAAAATCTAATAATAAATTTTAATAATAGTTTTTGTTATTTAAATATTTTTTTCAAATAGCCTTGGTACTCTAACCGACGTGATAAAAAAATCCATATAAAATAATCACGAAATAAAGATATAGCACTAACGGAAAATGGGTGCAAATGGGAAACGATATAAACAAATAAATAACGAACAGCAAATTACTAAGCTGATCTAAATAAATAAATAACATCTCTCTCAAGTTGAGGTAAAGCTTCCCTAAAATGACTAGAAAGTGAATAAACTAAGACTAGATTGAAAGACCAAATAAAATGTCACGGATAATATAATTAATAAATAAATAGAAAGACCAACAGCCAGAGAAAACAAAATTAAAATTATAAACATCAAAATAATATTAAGGGTGTTTTTTCGAATTGTTGAATAATTACAAGTTTACAAATTATTTTATGTTCTTATTTAAGGTACAATCAGCCCAGAACTTATCACTCATTTAAAATAAAGTTCGCACCTTTAGCATTTTTTTGCATATCATTTACATGCTAATAATCACTGGGAACTAAGTTCTCCTGATCTGGCTCATCCGTTGTTAGATATTTTCTAATATATGTTTCCCTAATTGGGCTGTAAACGGGGCACCCTAAGAAAATATGCGACAGCAGTTCCTCCTTGTATTACATACAAACATAGTTCTCCTGTTGTAATTTGACTATATGACATTCCTTCTATCGCTGCCTCGGCACGAGCCCTCAACTGGCTGAGGATTCTTCTCTTGTCGAGGTTGCATCTTGCAAACACAAATATGGGCATTTCCCGGAGATTGGAACGATATGATGATAAAGTGGATTGAATTTTGATCTCTCGATCCTCTCCAAATCAGACTCCATTGTGCTTGTTCTCCAGCCTCCGACAATTCCAGGGAGATCCCACTTATTTTATCAGGGACCTCCTCAAACCAGAAGTTGAGTTTAGATGGACAAAGAGTGAAGTGGTGCTAGAAAGTCTCCGATACATTTTTATTTACTTATTTATTTTTTAGAATTATTAAGTATAAAAAATAATAACAAAAAAGCACTTCTTATCCTTCTGTTGACAGATTCGGGGCCACCAAGTCACTCATCTTTAATTACAACAATAAAAATTTAAATACAAATGAATGCAGAGGAAAGGCAAAACACAATTAAAAAATCCATTTGAAATGTAATTAAAGATCCTGAAGATGACTAACGTATAGTCTCCGAAACTTTCGGCAGAGAGATATTCCTTAATTTATTCCTGATCATTAAGTGGCCCTTCCCCATTACTTTTTTATAAAAATAATTTTAATTAATTTAATTAAGAAAGTAAAATGAGAGTCTCAATAAAAAAATCAAGTTAATTACTTTTTGAAGAGTTTCAATTAAGTAGCTAATTTATTTAACAAATGAGAGAAAAATTGAGCTTTCTCCTTTTACTAATAAAAATATAACAGCCCCAGTTTAGAGATCGTGATTTGTTTTCGGGATCGAGAACCCAGGATGGTGAAGTCTCTGATACGACAAGATCGCTTTGCGAGGGAGATCGAGAGCGAACGGCTTGACCGATTAAAGGAAGGCTACGACTACGGCTAACTTCATATCAACAATCGACCAGCCCAAGTGGCACTTCGTGTCAAGCTCTAACCTGAAAAATAAAAATTTCTCTTGAAAAATCAATTTTGTTAAAATGATACCTAAACCTACCAAGGGGTTCTTGAATTAGTTCGTGTTGGCATGCTGGAAGGTAGGCAACCCAAATGCTCAATTCACTATTGGATTTTCGATTGATTGATCTAGACCGGACCATTCATGCTTATTTGTAGGGAGATTAAACAACAGCGTGATCTGCTTTAGATCATTTAATCGAATCCAATAGTGAGTTGACCATTTGGGCTGCCTACCTTCTAGCATGCCAACACTAACTAATTTATGCCCACCATCGTACGAAATTGTTCTATTCGTCACTTTTGTTAAAAAAGAATAAAGGCTTTAATTAAGACACCTTAAAAGGTAGAAAATTTAAACAAAAGTTGTTTTGATAAATTTGATTTTTCAGCTTTGAACTTAAATGAAGTACTACTAGGGTTGGGCCATTCATCCCCTTAGTACCCGCTCCAGGAAAGTCTCGTGACGTTCTTGTCAGAAATACTTTATTTCTTTTTCATTCCACGGCACTGCAATAAAAAATATCCACTGGCAAAAATTCATAGAAAAATATAGAAAGTAAAATTTTTGTGTTGAATAAAAAAATCGATGCTTAATAAATTCTCTTTTAATTACTTAAAATATTTTAGAAATTTTGTTAAAATATTCTACTCAGCAAGTAACCATTTCGCTTGTCAAATTTTAAGTATTTTAGATATACATAGTTAAAACATGTTTTAAGACAGTTTTACGTTCAAGAAAGTGAAAAAAGGCATATGAATTGCTTTACGGTGATATTCACTTTACAGCAACTCAACTCTTCATCTTAGTGAAGTATTCATGTCTGGTACTTAGAAAGTTTTTCAAGTTATTACACAAACACTTTATGATTTTTTAAAATAATATTTTTTTTATTATTGATTTAATACGATGGCGATCAATAAATTTTATTGAAAACCTCACTAATGAAAAAATTATTACTCTTATTTTCACTGTAAATAAATAATATTTAAATAAACGAAAAGATGTTTTTGATATTTTATAATTAATCCCGAAAGATCTTTTCTTAATTAAATAATAAATAGCGTCTCAATTTCTTCGCTCGAATATTTTCACAATTTTCATTTAATCAATAAAAAAATGAAATAGATAAAAGTCAAATGGCAACGGAGCGATTGATTTTTATGCGTCCTTTTATAAAGAATGAGCTCGTTAATTGGACTTCATGTCCCTCGAATCTCGGTGTCCATTCGAATTTTAATGAATTCGATTCAAATTTGGATACAAAGGATCAATTAATAAGTATGTTCATCCTAACTAAAATAGTAATCAAATGTCTTTCATTTTTTATATAGAATAATTTCGCTTTAATGAGCATTGCTTTATCGGCGACCCTCTCAGTGCGTAAAAATTTCACTGAAAAAATCCATACATATCATAAAATGGACAAATAATTTATATTTTTCTCTGATAAATCGGAATGCCAATTTAAAAAGTAGAACGTCAAAAAAGTACTTTTCAACATGTTATAAAATACAAGCCACACTATAGGTTGCATAAATTCTTTCGTTTTTGGTTACTGGAAGGTAGGCCACTAAAATGACGAACTCATTAATCGATTTTTCGATTAATTGCTCCAGAGCTCCTCTAGAGTAAGCCATGCATGCGCAGGTGATAAATCAATGAATGAACATGGGGTTAACTCTGAAGCAATTAATGAAAAATTAATTAAAGTGTTGGTCATTTCGGTTGTCTACCTTCCAGCAACTCAAAAAGTTCGTTTATAATTTTCAATTTAATATGTTATAGTTTATTTTTGAAACATTTAAGGACTTAATACAATCTTTATAGTCTGTGAACCGCATTATATTTTTAAATAAAAATTACACTATTTATGAAATTGGATAACATAAACTTTTCCTGATTATATGCCCCCCTGACTGCTGCGCCTTAGGCCTAGACCATCATCTAGGTTGGCCTTATGGGAAACACGCCTCTTTTCAGTTATACTGAAAGAGAAGATGTCACTTGAGTGGTCTCTTTGTCCATCGTGGGCAGCGTTCACTTGCTAGAGCAAGACGGGTGCAGATAAGGCCAATTTGCTAATATATCAAAGCCACGATGTGTAAAAGCCCATCTCTAGAGCTCTCTCTCTCTCGATCGAGGATGTGAAGAGGATGAACGCGTCAACCAATTTTAATAATTTAATACAGAATATATTGGAATATCTAAAATAGCGTTTTTCCCTGATGGTGTAAAAACAGCAAGAAAGACGGCTTTGAGGTAAAAATTTAATCTCGAGGCATTTGGAGAACTTATTAAATTGGAATTTCAGGAAAATTCGATTAGAGAAAAAAAATGGTGCCACTCACTGGTGCAGAAACTTACAGGTACATCAGGGAGATGAAAAAATGTGCTCGATTTCTTTTTTTTTTAAACCATATATAAAGAGAATAGAGAGTGGCATGAATAAGAAGAAATGCCTTCTCTCCGGTAACTCATGGTCCCCATCCACGTGCGACGTCCCTTTTGGAATTATACATATAAAATATACGCGTAAATTTCAATTTTTTTAAAAGCATCAATAAAAAAGGCCATACTGTACCATTTTTTTTATTTCGCATAATACTTTTATATTTTTTTGTATTATGTTTAATATTTATATCCCAAACAGAACACCAACAGCACAACACCCAACCAAACCCGCCCTAGATCTCGGAGACACCCACCCACCAAATTTGGGGAACAGCAAGATTGCGACCCCGAAAACAAACCACCATCACCTCCTAACCCACCACTCTTGAAAATGGCCGGAACGTCGAGTCAATCAACGTGGTCCACCCGGGAAAACATTATTACACACACCCACACACATATTTATATATATATATATATATATTTATATTTATATGTATTAAATAAAGTCCCTTTTTTTAATGAATAAAAATTTAAAAATTATTTCTAATGAAAATTTTATATTTTATTTAATATCATGCATTATTAAAGCAAATTTTTAAATATATATTAAATAATATAAAAATAAATTTTTTATTATTAAAGTTTTTAAATAAAAATTAAATTGGAGAAATAATTTTATGATTGCTAAAAACGGCTAGGACAGTGGCGTATCCAGAGTTGTTGCCTGCTCCCTACTACGCCCCTCAACCCCATCTCAAAGCAGTCAGGGAGCTCGAAGAAAAGGGCGTGCACACATCGTGACCTTTAATCCCAATTTGTAAGACTCAACTTTTCGTCCTCACCGATATCCAACAAAATTTTATTAAGAATCTCGCTAACCCTCTCATCGCTACCGCCTTATCAAAAAGACGATCAAATTCTTTTTAATTTTATTTTCGGCATAATATCTCATAAAGCCACTTCAAATTGTATCCTTTGAATATCCTTAAGGTAACTTAAGTTAGGGATTTTGTTTATTTTAATTAAAATTTAAAGTCATCTCCAACTCGAAGAAAATGTAATTCAAATCGGTTCCCTTGAAATAGAAATATTTTTAATTAAAATTTTTTTTGCATACTTTCTCCCCCAAAAGAAAGTAAGGTGTACATGTTCATTCACTCTGGCGTTCATACTGCTTTTGGTTTTTTGAGATTTTTAATAATGATGAGAACGAATTAGGCTATTTGTAAGGTCAAGTGGTTTTAGTTCTTCTGTTGGTCTCTGGTGAGGGTGGAGATAGACGGTATCGTCTGCGGGCCACCTGTGTATGTGAGCGATTGTGTGTGTGTGTGTTGGTCTCTGGGCATTTTTACAGCAAATTCCGTTGAACAAAATTTTTTTTCAGATCTCTTTTGGTACAGATCCCTTTTAAAAAATTTGTTATTTATATTATATTTAATATAACTTCAATACTGGGCTATCGATGGAGGGGCGGTGCAGACAAGAACAGCGTTACCAGTGTTATGCATCAATGACGGACTGGAGTGAGCACCGTAGTGTTTAAAAAAAAAAACTCGGGTGGTTACCATAGCAACGGATTTACTCAGGCCCCCCACTCCATCTCTCTAAATGCTCAACACTGAAGTTATTTTAAATAAAGTATGATCTATTTGCCCGTTTCGTTAACCATTAGTAAACTTTATTTATATTTATAGACAGGACCTTACCAAAAATTGATCAAATCCCTAGCTTATAATATGAAATTCCATAATGATCTACTTAATCGAGACTCCTTTGAAAGTTTCGGTTATGTGGTGGTCACACCGATTTCTTTTAATTTATAATTTTACCTTTTTTCCTTATTTGTTTTTATTTTGTACATTTTCTTTTGTTTGAGAAGCCATTCCTCTGAAAGCGCCCCTCTCGTCCTGTTTTACTTCGCATTTATTGGTCAGAAAATTCTTGCCATAGATGGGACTTTTCTATCTTTTTCCATATAATATTACACCCCTTTTTAAGGAATAAATATCTTAGAATTTTAATTCTTTCTTATATAAATAATGCATATTGAAATTGAAAAATATCACTTTGAACCTCTTTGTAATGCTAATTCAAAAAGTTGATGCTGTCCTAGCTTATATTGTTCTGCATAATATATGATATAGGAAGCTATAAAATAAATTATCAAGCGAGTGGGTGGGGTAGTCAGACAACGAACAAAATAAAAATGCAAATTCCTGATGAAAAACCTCCCTCTCCTCGTACTTACTTCATTAACTATAATAATAAGTATTTAAACAGACCGAAGAAAAATATCACCAAGCCCAGGAATTGAATGATCTCTTTGGAGTTTGAGTCCAAAGGCTTTTATAACCACGGAGTTATGGGCGTTCATGCGTTATATTAGTTCATCAGTCATGCTTTCAAAACCTAGAGATGTAATATGGTTTAATAAATTTAAGATAACGAGGATATCAAATTTAAATTATATTTCACAGTTGATATATTATCAGAGATTAGGTTTACCACAAAAAATCATATATCGGATAAAATTTGAAATAAAGAGAATACCAAATTTATTATAAATTTTGGAAGTGAATTTTTCCAATCTCATTTAAGGCCTTTTTCTATACAGCTAAGAGTACCCAAGCGTCAAATAAATATTTTTTTTTAATTGCTATGCTAAGTATCAGTAATTTCAAGAGTATTTTCAATACTTTATAAACTTTTTTTTAGCAAATTAAAGAAAATCTGTAACAGTATAGTTTGAAAGTTTGAAAGTTCTTTAAGTAAAAAAACTGGAGTACATTATCTGGCTCGGGCATATTTTCCTTTTTCAAAAATAAAAGCTTTTAAAAATAAATGTTTCATTAAGCATATATAGCATACATAGTTGAAAGACTTAAATATGGAACATTTTGAGAGGAGCCTTTAAGCTACCCTCGTGGCTTTTGAATAAAATCGAACGGGTACTAGTAATTTTTTGCTTTTTTTCGAATTTATTTTTTAACGGATGGTTGCATTTATGTATGCGTTTCCCGCAGTTGGGTGGCTTCCAAAAGCGCAGCAAAATGTCTCTATTTTTTTCTTTGAAAACTTTTTAAAAGAAATAAATAAATTTCTTTTTCGATAATGAAAGAGTTGTTTAAATACCATATTGAGTTTTACATTATAATTATTTAGAAATTTTACTTTCATTTGTGTAAGGCGCTCTATATCTTGAAAAATATTTTATAAAATTTCTGATGGCAAAGGCGATATAAGGCCGTCAAATAAAACAACAAACTTTAGAAAATGTTGATTATAATTAAAGCATAAAGCATAAAAGTGTCGGCGTTTTGTCTAATGGCAATTTTACTTAGACAATTTTATATAAAAAAACAAATGTAGTTAAATTTTGCTGTTTTATTTGACTCCCTTCTATCGCCTTTCTTCAACAAATATTTCAGCCACCATTTCCTACTTTTTACTTTTATTGACAAAGATAGAGGATTGTGAACTGAGTTATTGTAAAAATAAAAATTTGCAATTCCTTCGAAAAGCATTTGGAATCTCATTTAGAATTTTTATATATAAGTAGAAAGAGTCGCGAAAAAACAAATGGGACGCGACGAAGTGGAGAAAATCTTCAAAAATTTACTAACAGATTAATATGTATAATTAATTTTGATTTAATAACTATTGATAATTATAAAAATTAAAAAGAAAAACAATCTTATTGCAACTCTTATATTATCGAATTATTGTCATTTTAAAGCATTAACCCTTTGTAATCGTACAAAATAAGCAAATTTAGGGCACTACTTCATCATATGTATAAATTTACAAGAGAAAAAATAAAAAAATAAATACTCAAGTATTTATTTAATATTTAAAAGAGCACTTCTTTTCAACATAAATTGATCCTCTAGCGGCGTAGCTAAGTGCTAAGGTTGACCAGCAACTAATTCCGGATCCTTTCCTTCATATATTAATAGCTTTCTCCAAATTTCATTTGACTTTTTTTAAGTGTTGTTGATTCAGATATCTATAGATTTTTTGCCCAACTTTTTCGTCTCACCATTTTTATTCGTCCTGTCCAGTAGAATTTTTCTCCAATTTTTTGTTGTTTCTGAAAGTGCATCCCCCGGTTAAGCCAGTGAGTCCAACTGTTTTTTATATTCATTCATTATCTAGTTATATTTCGATTGAAATTTAACAATAAATTTACAAATTTTATGGTTAAAACACAAAAAATAAGGTGTGACAGCACATCACTCAGCTTTCCTTACCTTACGTAAGAGAAAGTTGTGTGATGTGCGACCCTCACTCCCTGGCCCCCTAGGTAGCCCTTTCATGCATCTTTAATCGATTTATTTAGAGTAGTTTAAGAGTCAGAGCGGTTACTCCTACCGCTTTTCCGAACGGGAAAACACTTCATTAGTAAATTAGTAAATTAGGCCCAAAATAATTTTTGGGTGGATAAGGATTAGTACATTCCGAAGATTATCTAATAAGTAATTGAGATATGAATTGAATGAATCAAAATTGTGTGAAAGAATTTTGAGGAAATTAAAAAAAAAAAAAATAAAACTAAAAAAAGTATATAAATAAAGTATTAATTGGCCAATTTTATTCAAAAGTCTCGAGGACATGCGACCCGGGTACCTAACTTATATAAAAAAAATCCAGCCTCGTACGTTTTGTTGTTTTTGAGAGCTCCCC
>JAAAKE020154314.1:0-12467 GCA_010014785.2 Anisolabis maritima
AATTTCTTCAGAGCTCCTCTAGTCCAAATTATTCATGCTCTATTAATTTCTAGAAAGATTTAAAAACTCCACAAACATACGTGATCTTGTTAGAGAAATTCTAAACACCCCATGATTTCGAAAAAAATACATTACAATCAACAGATTTTTGTCATTATTAACCTGTAAGATTTCAAAAAAAGCATCTCCAAAAAAAAAAAAAAAAAAAAAAAAAAAAACGCTACTATATATATTAATATAATTGATATTGTGATAAAATTACAGTATAAAATAAAATAAATTAATTTGTCTAATATTTTCTGAAAGCGTTTCTGTAAATAAAAGGTTTAAAGACTCGATTTATCTTCAGATACATCTTGATTTCTACTAAATCTTCATCAATGAGACATGTTAAAACGGAAAATATTACTAAGACTTTAAAAGATAAATTTAACGATTCTCAAACACAATTTCATAATAGTTAATTTAAATATTTCAACGCAATGTTTTTTAGATAATAAATTTTTACACTCCGCTTGCTACAATATTGATTACAAAAAGAACTAAAACTCCTTAACTTTTCATAGAACGAATTTCCTTGTAATTAAACTAATTAGATCCATTCAATTAAATAACTAATTCAAACGAGAATTGAATAAGGTGAAAATAGATGGAGAGGTTTGAAGAAACCTCAGCAAATGTTAATACCTTAAAAGGATTCTCTTCAATTGTTTCAGATTCAATGGATAATAAGCGATTTTTTTCGGGCGGATCTCCAATTATAGATCCCCTTTTTAAGCAGACTCTACATTACTTCCCCGCACAAAAAGTAACAACTGAAGCCCAACTAATTTCCAACTTTAAAAAACGATATGAAAATTAATAAAAATAAAAAAATATCCTGCAAAGTATTATCTAATTTCAATAAAACCTCTAACACCGGACTCCTTTAAAAAAAGGATGATTTCTTTGAAGCTAGTACGTTTGCATTTAACCTCCAGACACTAGAGTCCAGTGTATTTAGAAGTGTCTAGTGACTAGACACTTCTAAATAAGGGAGACATTCATTCTTGAGTGCACTAGGGTGTTGGTATATAGAAGTTTCACTGTAAAATTCCCCAAAATTTAAGAATTAAACAGAGTATCAATATCAATATGCTGACAGATATTACTCAATGTTATCTCTGTCTTTTTCGGGCCAATGAGCACATACACATATGCACAATCATTATGTGAATATAAAGAAGTTATATTAAAAAATATCAACAGTTAGCAGTAGATTTGAAAAGTATTTAAATTCTCTACTCCTCTCTCTGTCGGTGTTTTCATCTTTAATGAGAGTTCCAATCTACTTTCAAATAGTAAAAGTTAAGTACTTGATCTAATGAGTATAAATAAATATGGCTGAAAAACGTTTATCGTAATAATAATTTTAATATATAAAATCGTAACTAATAATAGCTGCCCATTTAACGTACAATCATGTATTTTTGAATTTATACTTCGTTTATTAGCTATTATCTAGATTAAAGGGAAGGATAATTTTTTCGATATTCCAATTTTAAGGGATATTTTATATGAAAATTCACTTGGTTTTTTCAACTTTTGTCTATAAATATTAACTTAAGCCTAGAATATGTCTATTCAAATTTTTTAAACATTTCACTTGGAACAACTTTTTTTTTTTAATTTATTTTTTAGGTATTCAACTTTTTCTACCTTTTTCAAAATACAAATTTAAAAGCTAGCTAATTTTTAAAAAGATATTTTTTATTCTTTTATAGATATTGGACACTCACGGTAGTTAAAAATGTGCACATTATATAAAGGTGTCAAGTATATGGTGTTTTAATTAAGTTAAATAAAAATATACAGGATCTAAATAAATCGTCCTTTATCTCAAAGTATCCAGGATTATTCCTGCTGGGTTTGAAAGATTGGTAGTACAATAACTATAATAGACACAACAAAATGACTAATATCATCAGTTATAGAGTTTCTCCAAGAGCTTCATTAAGACCGTATGGCCGAAACGTCACACAATTTGGGAGTTTTATTTCGATAGAGACTACCCTACTGGCTGACTTCCTCCCTTTTCACATATCTCTCTTCAAGTTTTGTATGTATCTTACAGATACTCGATATGTGCAACCTTACGGCAGACATCAATCCTGTATTACAGTTCTTGCCACACAACCCAACATCCAACGAATGCATCCCAGATTCTTTCTCGCAATTCTGCTTGATCACTTGGTAGGTGGGACATGTACATACAATCTTTGATGTAACCCTCCTGACTTAACCCTATAAAAAAATCTTAAAAATTAAGTTAGGCAAACAAAGAGGCCATAGAAGAAGAGTAACACGATCATTTCAACGAACTTTAAGTTCGCATTGAGATGACCACGGACCCAATGAAAATGTGGCGAACCCCTAACTTAGAGATATTCTGATCATATTAGTCGTTTTGCTGTATCATAGTTTTAGCACTATCAATGTTTCAATTCCCGGGGAACTTATGAATAATCCTGTATTAGAATTGAATATTTATATGTCTATATAGTATCGAAAAGGCCTAAAAAACATGTATTTCCGTTGAAATATCGACATCAATTTTTTCGCAATACTTTCTCAATATATATTTCAAGTAATATAAGAGAAAGTAAAAGGCTTTTTGGGATTATTTAATAACTTAAGTTTAAATGTTATTTAATTCTAAACATTCTTATCCTACTTAAAATCCATTATCTATGAAGAGAGCTGCCGAAAGCATATTCGGACTATCTAAATGATTTTAATAATTATTCCTATATTCCAATCCCTCAACGACCTCTCGTATTCGATGAACTTAATTTAACTTCACGATCGATAATGTTAGATGAACATGAGTGGAAAATTAAAAAATTGCCAAAAAAAAAAAAAACTTGAAATCAAAAGGAAATGGGAATTTTTGGTTCTTTTATTTCTTGGCAATTCTATTATTGGAACCTATCCAAAAAGGAGACCTTGCCAAGAGTGCCTTGAATAGAGAAAACTCTTTGTCAATGCATTGTTCGGTATTCACGTTCAAGGACAAGGAGGAATATATTATTCAGTAGCAAATTGAAAGGAATATATTCCATTTATTATTGAAGTTAGCTAATTTGCTCTTACCATTATAAGATATCAACGAATGTATTAGACCATTCAGAAAGACTTGGATGTTGAATTGAACAATTTAGCTACATAAGGCTTATCCTATATCTTTTTATATTACAAAATTATCAATTTCTTTTCTCTCTAAGAGTTTGAAAATTGTTTCATTAACTTCTATGTAAAAAAAATTCCTATAGAATAAGTGGTTTAAATCAGTTTCATCAATTCATTGATTCTTTATAGGTTTTAAATAAAAAAAAAAAATACTTAAATATTAAAAAGTATATTGCTATAGCTGTGATCAATTCGATTAATTTTATTTATTTTATTTGTAAAATAGAAAAAATAATATCATGAAGTAATATGAAAAACCATTCAGAGAACACTAGGGAAAGTTATGCGGAACCACCCTGGCCTCGTAGAGCAGTTTTAATAAGAAGAAATAAAAGTGCTATATATATATCAATTATCGTAATTGTAATATAATATATTTATTGAATTCTTTATGGACTTAGATGCCAAAAAGACTTAGAAAATATCTTAAACATGGAAAAGTACCATAAAAATTATAAAGTAATGTAAGTAAATTTTTACTCCGAAGGATAAATCTGATTATTATGATACAGACGGATGGGCATCATACTAAAAACAATTGATTAAGTGTTTTAAATAGCAAAATTAGTGGACATCTATAAAAATCTTTAAATAATAAAATTGGTAATATTACAATACTTTCTTTTCTATAGATTATCAGAAATGTATGTTTTTCAGCGATGTATTTATATAGTGTATGTATTAGTAAGCTTTTGTTCAATCGCATTAAATGAAAACTTTTATTCAATATATGCAAAAATTATTAGCTAATTAATCTCACGAATAATAGGACACCCGTATTTTTCCATGGATAATTCAAATCCATTGACAGATTGATGGTTTTGCTTACTTGGGTAATAAGCTTTTCTAGGGTTCTGCACTCATTTATCTGATAAAATTTGTCAAGCGGTCTTTTTCTCTTTTCTAAAGAGGAATTAATTAATACAACATTTTCCCATTAAAAAAATGTAATTTTTATATTCACATTGATTATTTTTTTGTTCCAACCAAAAAATATTAACTATATATATAATGTTTTTTATCCATTAAAAATAAAAGTGTCTTATTGATTTTGGAGGATTATTGCTACTTTTCTACCACTGAAGAGTTGCTATATAGTGAAGTCAAATAATCGTAATTATTTTTTTAGGGAAACAAGATTTCAACAGATCTCCATGATTTGAAGTTTTCTGGGCCGAAAAAGTGGTTAAGGTAATCTCGCCTGAATGTGTGTTGGTGGATTGAAACGAAAGCTTTTAATCAGCATTTAACTTATATTTCAAAGCCAAAAGATGTGGGTCGGATCCCAGGCAGTCCGATGAAAATTTATTTAAAACAATTGGATACCAAATGATTTAAATAAATATGCCTGGATAACAAGTATCGTAAATAATAAATTGCTAATGGTTTAAAAGTCTATATGGCCTCAGATGCCGAGAGACAAAATAAAAAACTTATATTTCATAAATATGCCTGGATCATTGTATCATAAATAAATATATCATATATCGATTAATGTCTATATGGTCTCAGATGCTGAAAAGACTTATAAAAAAAAAAATTATATGTATATGTATTATAATAATTTCGTGAATACATAAGTTTTTTTTTTTAAATCTTTAAGTCTCTCGGCATCTGAGGCCTTATAGACTTGTAAACCATTATCAATTTATTATTTACGATACTCGTTAACCAAGCATATTTATTTAAATCAATTGGTATCCAATTGCTTTAAATAAATTTTCATCGGATTGCCTGGGATCCGAACCCACATCTCTTGGCATGTAAGGTTATCAATATTGACAGTGACAATAGTTTTAACCTCTCGGCCACTAGGTGGGGTTACATAAAAGTTAATTTTTACAAGATGGTAAACAAGTTCGAATCGAATTCCATGTCTACTAAGGCCCGATGACTTGCAGAACCCATGGAAAAAGTTGAAATTTTTTTCAATTCTTCAGGGAAGAGGCAAAGTTAAATGTGATTAAGTTATAACCCATCGTCAGATTCTTAAATGAATTTTAATCTTTTATCTTTATTTAAAATACGGTTTGATCCCCATGATATTAAGAACCTTATTGAGCCATAAAATCTTAAATTTGAAAATTGCAAAAAAGATAAAAAAATGTATTTTCCCTGTTTCATTTTTAATAGATTTTTTTTATACAATGCTACAATAAGAAATTAATCTTATTTAATCTTGTTTTTACCTATTTTTTTCGAACTCTCGTGAAAAAAAAAATTGTTTACAAATTCCCCTGGGCACTGTAACCATCTGATTGGTTTTTATCTCTCGTTTTTATGTACAGTTTACTTTTGCTTTTGGGTGGGATTGCGAGCAAACATATTAAAGGAGGAAGGGTTTTTGATGTAGGGCAAAAGCGGCACGAGACACTCTGGCGCTTCTACTGCAGTGGCCTCCGCCCCCAGGGGAAAGGGGCACTCGTCCCACCACCCCCCAAGGTTATATGGGTTCGCGCAAATCGATAAGCTGACGTCAGTAGGAGGACGATCACAGCGACCCATTCTGTCGGTAACGGATGATTCGTGAACTTGTAACTTTTCCTCATTTACTACTAGAGGGCACTTAGAGATAATCCGAGAACTTCACTCAAGAATCAACTCATGGTAGCGGCGGGAAATTCAATTTCATTATTCTAAAGAATGTCTATCAATAGGACTTTTATCCTGTATTTGAAGTCTTAGATGCAAACACAAATGGAAAGATAAATTAAATTTTGGGCTCTCTTAAAGGCCTAAAAGAATTCTCAATTAAATACATCTTTTTAAAAGTAGGCTATAAGTTAAAACTTAGAGGTTTTAATCATGGGTGAGTTGACGAAAGTAGCCTAAAGGAAATAGATGTAAATTAGCTAACCAACAATGAATGAATAAACAGGAGAGAGATATAGTATGAGATATATGATATTGTTATTTCCTCAGCTGAATTTGAGGAGAATATTTTCAAAAACTAAAGTATCTCAAACAAACAAACAGGTTAGTTGGCTAATTTAGATGAAATATGCCAATTTTAAGTAAAGGAAGTAGAATCTCTATCCGGCTTTTTCGCGAACATAGTGCAAACAATAAAATTTTAATTAATTCAAGGAGGAGGAGTTTGTATGAAACAGCTGATAGTCTTTGGACTAGGGTGCAAGAGTAGTTAGAATGTCTGCCATCTTAGAAAAAAATTTAAGAACATTTTAATTCAAACAATTAGGGTTTTTATTTAAAAAAATCATAAATCCGTATCTCGCTTTTAAAAAAATATTATGTGTACTATTTATATTTATTAAGAATTAAAAGTAGAATATGTTTGAGCTGACGAGGAGGCAGTGGCTAAGATGGATAAGATTACAGATCTTTGAGTTGCAAAACAACTCGAGTTCGAGTCCGACTTGCCGCATAAAATGCAGAAGTCCCCTCCTTGGGTAGAAAAAGTGGGAAATAATCTCATTCCCAGTAACAGGGTTAATGACACAAAGGACCTACTTGAGTGGCCTAAGTGCTTGGATCTCCCAAATTAAGGGGGATTCCGCCCTATATTAATCCATCCATGTTTAAACTGGCAATGAGTGTCATTTGTATGGATGAATATACTAAGAAAGCAGCTTATCTATCAAATATGCATTATTATTTCTCTAATAAATCTACAAAAACCAATGAAAATAAGCCAAAATACAAGAAAAATACCGGCCCTATTTACATCCTTAAAACATTCTAAAAAAAGAAGCAGAAAAATTGATAACAGAAAGAGAGAAAGAAAGGTCCAACTCTTATTCACTAATCCATTAGATGGGCACTAACCAATACCGCTTGAAAAATCTTTCTTTATGATCAAAAACCCAAAAAAATCTAGTGAATTTTAATTAAATTTGGCCTAAAGTTTTTAGAGAAATTTGAGAATTCTACAGATATACTGAAAGATTATCTGAGAGTGCAATTTGGACTAATTTACAAGCTTCACGCGTAAGCAAAAATTTATCATGTTTTGTATATGATAATACATAATGTGTTTATAGCCGAGGATCTCTCTCTTAGTTAATTAATTAGAGATTTTAAGTTGGCTTATTAATAAGGTGGTTATTAAGTAATATAAAAGAGGCTATGTAATGGTCTCTTAAGTAAGGCAAGACAAAACCGTGATTACCTTTAATGGTGGGAGAAATTAATTAAAGCATAATATCGATAAATCATCGTTGTTTAAGAGCCTATATTTAACCCATTTATTTATAATTCCTTTCTTAATGTGAATATTTTAATAAATAATCTCATAAATTTTATTTTATCAAATAGAAACAGAAAACGAAGAATTTGTATGACTATGAAATTTAAATGAAAGCAGAAAACAATCTTAGCGGGATGCTACTTACGAAATTCGGCACCCTATTTTCTTAGACCTTAGTAAATAATTTAAAATTATTAGTAAATAGTCTAGAAATTAAAATCTAAAAATCTATTATAAAATACTAATAAAAAATAAACATTTCACATTTCTTATTTACATGCATTATTTATAATGAATTTCATATTTCAAAATTTTTCTTTATTATTATATTATATTCTATGGATTAAATCTTCGAAATTTTTGATTTATTCAATAATTTAATGTTTTCTAAAATAAATAATACTTTGACTATTTATTCCTTTTGATAATTATAAAAATTCATATCAGAAAGATTGTATTGTAAAACTGGAATGAGATTGATAAGAAATAAGAATTTTTTTAATTTCTAAATTTTCCGTACTTCTTTCTATTATGTAGTTCACACACATAAATGGTTTTTGGAGCATCAATCACTAACAGTGGTAAACGGCAAATATGACCTTAGGAGAAATTCGAAAGGATTACTTCTCTCATATTAATATTCTTAACGGTGGAAGATCGTTGCTGGGTTCAAAATTGACTCCAGGGGAAGGCAGTGGCTGCAAATAGGTAGCCTTTGGATGCTTAATTAAAGGCAAATTTGGAGTTGTTTCGAATAAATTTTATTTGCTCATCCTCAGTTAAAATTGTTTAGTCATATAATGCCCAAAGATCTGAACATCCTACATACATAAAATAATGTACATCCAAGTGTGATTGTTCAATCACATTGTAAGCGACATGAGACTTCAGATTAGCAAATGAACTTCTGTAAGGTCTCAGAATTTGTCTTTAATTAGGCAGTAAAAGGCTCTGTGCTGTCACTGCCTTCCTTTGGATTCAATTAATATTATTGTTGAAAATAAAATTCCTCAATTATATCGATGGACCTTCTTTATAATGAGCGAATCCGCCCTGTCTCTTGGTGTAGAGGTAGAGTAGATCTAGTCTCAAATACCAAAGGTTAGACGTTCGCTCCACGACCAAAGCGAAAAATTTTTATTTAAATTATATTGGATACCAAATAATTTAAATAAATATGGACGGAGTCTAAATGGCCTCTGATGACGAAAAAGACTAAAAAAAAAAATGAGAGAATTTAATCTCTTATTGAAACTAAAATAAAGAAGTACTCCAAAAAAATTGAATAAATAAATTTTGATAAACAGATATTTTAAAATTTTTGTCATTTTTTTACTCCATTTCTGCTTCTAAGGCCATTTAGACTCCGTCTATATTTACTTGAATTAATTGTTACCTAAAATAATTTAAATATAATTTATCGTTCAGAACGGGAATCGAACTGATCCCAAATCATGAAATGAAATGTTTGTCTTTGAAATCCATTTTTGACTTGAAATTTCTTGAAAATCAGGAGAAAAGTTCAAGTTGAAAATCCAAACATGCATCTTAATTAATTAACAACTATAAAACCAAAAGCTGGCCAAAATGTTTTAAGTGAAACATAGGCCTTAAACAGACTATTGCTATTAAGAGATAAGCTGAAAATTAATATTATTCTCTAGTGAACAGTAAATTTTAAAAGATAATTATAGCAGTCCCCTTTCAATAGAGATGAAAAAGATAGATTACCATGGGTGCAAAAAATAATTGCCAGTTTGCTTGTTGTAGGATAGCCAACGCAAATGACTAATTTACTAATGGCGTTTGCAATTCATTGTTATATAGTCTAAACATGTTTAATGGTTAAATATTACATTTATGAATTTAATACTTATATTTATTATATTGTGAGCATATATAGAAAAAGGAGACTTTTGTAGGGAATTTTTTTATATATGTATATTTTGTATGTTTTACACAATTTTGTTTATAAATTTATTTTTTGTATCGTTTCTATGGCCAATGGCTAAATAAAAAAAAAAAAAAAAAAAATTGTTAAATATTCCTAGAAATTAACAACTGCATATTTGATCCGCTGTGGAACAATGAAACAAACATCATTAGTAAGTTAGTCATTATATGAATTAATTTCTGTATTTCTGTTTCTCTTAAATAATAACTCTAATACTAGATATAATTCACAAACGAAAATTGGCACAGTAATCCTCTATAGGATGTTGAATCCAGTAATATATAGATTGTTATCGTTATCAGAGAGAATAGAAAAAAATTAAATAGGTTATGAACCTACTCGAGAAGAATTCACGTAAAGCCAAGTGTATTGCGGTAGAGTTCCGGCTAATATATATTCCAGTTCTACCTGCTGGTCTAATTCAGGTATTATTAAAGTGAATATTTTTTTAGTTTTTGCTTATTTTAATATTAAGAACTTAGTAATTTTTTAGAATGATTGTTTTTCAATAAACCTAATTATTAATTTTCAGCTTTCAGGAAAATAGTGTTAATATGTTTAGTATGTAGTGTATTTTATGTTAGTAATCTTAAAAATATTTCTTTTTTACAGTCAAAAATGAAAAAAAAAAGAAATTAAAAGGTCTGAATTGAAATAGAAATTAGTTTCATCCTTGAAGATTAAATCCATTTAAAAAAAACTCACATGGACTGTAGTGAATCGGATCTGCATTCCCTTGGATCGGCCGGATATTGCGTTTGCTGCTGCTGCTGCTGTTGTTGTTGTTGTTGTTGTTGTTGTTGTTGCTGTTGCTGCTGTTGAAGCTGCTGTTGTTGATATTGTTCAATTTGTTCCCGTTGTTCCCGGACTTCGCGCTCGATTTCGCGTTGTTCTCGTTCTAGTGCCCGTTCTGCCCGATAGATGGCACGCTGTTGCTGCGCCGCCTGTCAAACCCCCGCGCATTGACAAAAGCCACCCTTAAGGGGGCTCCAAAAGGGATGGGACAGGGAGAATACATGGGGTGCTTTTCTCTCTATCACTCTCTCGAAATAATGAGATCGCAATTAGCGGATGTTCAAAGTGAGATCCGGATGTCTAATTAACGAAAGACAAAAATTAAAGAATATGGTTTAGTGTTTTTTATCGTTTCCACAAATAATAAAATAATTATCAGTGTGAAAATAAAATGAAATTTTACCAATAAGTAAGATTTCATACAACCCATGGTACTATGAAATTAAATACATTTAAAATCAAAAATGTTAATATTTGAACTTTACTAAATCAAATTTCAAATTAATAAGTCAAATAAATAGAGCAAATTAATCAACAAAATTCAAATTTGTGTTTTGTTTGATCAAAATACGAATTTTCGCGGAATAACAAAAAAAAAAAAGAATAAATGCTAAATTAGAAATAGACAAAGTCGTTTTTAAAAAAATAGTTTATTTCGACTCGTTCTTTTTTGTAAAAATATACTTGTTGTATACATTTTTTTCATCAAATTTTGTATAATCAAACCTTTGAGAACCCATATAAGCTGTATAATTACAAAAAATATGCTCTAAATACAACATCATATAACTCAACGATCGGGTCATATTTTAAAATTTGACTGCCCAGAATTGATAAACTAATAAATATAAATAAACTTCTGTGTCTCCTCTTCATAGAAGAGAATATTCATTTGAATCTTTAGTCTTATTTTAATTCTTTTCTGCATAAGATGGAGAGATTGGGAAATTATTTCTTCTTGGGAGAGGTCAGGTTCAGCCAAAATAAAAACCTTTATATGCTTCTCGATCTTAGAGACGTTTCGAGACAAATTTATTGTCTCATCCTCAGTCCAAAAAAATCGATTAGCATAAAGTTAGTCCTTACATACATATTATTGTTACAATGATGTACATATGTATGTAAGGACTAACTTTATGATAACAATCAATTCTTTTGGACTGAGGATGACACAATAAATTAGTCTCGAACCGTCTCCGAGATCGAGAAGCATATAAAGGCTTTTATTTTGGCTGAACCTGATCTCTCCCAAGAATAACTGTTTCACACAGGCACCAAATTTCTTCGATTGGGAAATTATTAAAAGACCTATTTGTACATAATGATACATTGGCCGAGATTCTTTGCTCAAAGTGATCCTGCTCTCAAGTGTTTTGCAAATAAACAGATCATAAGAAATCCCATAAAAATAGTGAGACAGTTTTCTTGTCCGAAAAATTGAAGCCTGAATTTACTAAATATAAAAAAGCCTGATATATAATTCAGAGGTGAATTATAATACTAAAATTTGCTATAGATCATCCTTCAGATGTTATAGGAAAGTTTAAAAGATAAAGAGAAATAGAGATAGGAGATAGTTCGCTGAATATTTGATAGATAGCAAGAGAAGGCAAGCACCATAATAAGGGGGGGAAAAAAAACCTGGTATTTGGAGAAGAAGTCTTAAGTAGGATAACTAGAGGTCTCTATCAACGTACTCTACAGATCTGTGTTCCTGAGTGATTGTGTTTTTTAATATAAAGTTGTTTTATGTAGATTTATTGGAACGATAAAATGTACGAGGCTGAAACTTAATATTTAAGCTAACTACTCTCAAATGGCTAATCCTCAAAGCCAAGGGTGTGTCGGACCCCAGACAGTTCGATGATAATTTATTTATTTCAACTGGATACCAAATGGTATAAAAATATGGTTGGATAATTGTATCGTATTATTCTAGTACCGAGCTATCACTAAGGCTTTCTTTTTAAGTCTTTTTGGCATATGAGGTTATATAGACTTGAAACGACACATGTATAAATTTATTACGATACTTGTAATCCAAGGATATTTATTTATACCGATTGGTATCCAATTAATTTAAATAAATTTTCATCGAACTTCCTGGGATCCGAACCCACGCTTCTTGACTTTTAAGGTTATCAATGTTGACAATGTCAGTATCTTTAACCTCTCGGCCACGTGGGGGCGGGGGGTCAGTCCTTTGTTTGTTTTTCTAATCAAACACTTAATAGAAACAAAATATTACAATTTTTTAAATCGATTATTACAATTATTAAATAA